>JAODTR010016117.1:21573-51032 GCA_025399935.1 Amblyopsis rosae
AACCTGTGATACTAGTGATGGGGCAAGATTTGTAAAACAAAAAAAGTCTGTACTGGTCATTACCAATGTGAACAGTTTTCTAAATGGAAAACACTAGCCCAGCAGTGGAATACATGTGATTAACTAGTACACAGCACCATACTGCTCTAGCCTACTGTTTCAACATGGAAACACTGTGCCGTTAGACAGACGGACAGACCAGAGAGGCCTGCTGTGGTCATCCATCCTGCCGCCTGGCCTGTCAGCTGTGATGTGGTGTCAGACATATGAGACACTGAACATTGCCCCAGACTGCAGTGTCAACAGGCCCTGCAGGCAACATCTACCCATGCTGAGTGGCCACTGGGTATTCCCCACCCCCAGCCCGACAAGAGGGGCCAACCATTCTGAATAGTGTTCTCTTCTGCACATGCGCAGAAGAGACCGGGTGGAACAGTGGATTCGGCTAAGAGATGGCCACATGTGTAGTGTTGAATAAAGAACATAACCAGTTGTCCGGATGGTTTATTAAGCTAACAAACAGTATTCTCAAATGGGGTTGAGACGTGGACCAGGGACCACAGAACCTAATTACTCAAATAATAAAAAACAACATTGTCTTTTTCTTGCTGCTAGTTAGTATTTGTTACCATTTCATTTATCAAGGCTGCATTTATGTCCGCCAGTTGGAATCCAGGTCAATTCACACACATAAAGCAGCACTTGAAAAACAATTAGCCTACCTACCTACAGTATAATAAGCACAGGGAAGGTAGGAACATGCGAGAAATCGAATCAAAAAAATTCATATCACGATATATTTATATTGAATTTGTGTCCAGCCCTACGTGTACGAGCATGTTTAACAAGTGTTTTCTTTGTGTCTGTTTCACATGTGATGTTTAACGGGCCGAGAAAGCACTGTGACTGCCTGGTTTAAAACAAGGCACATGGGGCAGATGCTTCATTATAATTTTCCGTCTCATGTTTTTGGTTATCATCATAGACTGTATAAATGGACAAAACCTGGCGACAGGAAGTACTTGACTTAACCTGCAATGCTGCCTGCCTTAGAAAAAAAACTTTTTTAACCAGGCTGTAAACACATTTCATTTTCCTGTAAAGTCTTACTTACATTTTAACATTGCAGTCCTTGGGGATTGACTCCCTTTTACAGCCAGCCTCAAGTGGCCATTCACGGAACTGCACTTTCACATATTAATTTCTACAGTATAGCCTAGGCTGTACTGTATTGGCAAGAATCTGGAAATACGATACGTATCATGATACAGGGGCCACGATTCAATATTGTTGTGATACTGTAAGCAAGATGATATATTGCGATTACGATAGGACACAGCACAGGTCAGTGGTTAGACGATTACAGTCAGTGGTTAGACGATTACACCAAAAGTTGAAAAAAACGTCTACATCCTTCTCAAATTATCATTGTGATGGAAGTATTAGAAATATGGTGAACACGAAGACTATTATTTTATGTTTGATGTATTTAAAAAGGCAGGGTTAGTCATGGTCAAGAATGATTGCTAATGTCAAGCTCAAATCAAACTATATAATTAGCTCCGCCCCATACTGAAACGCATTGAGAAGCCAAGCAGCATTGTTGTTGTAAGTGGTGTTCGCCACTTCATTTATGTTCCCATTTATGAAGCCAGGACTGTAAGTAGCTGATTATTTTTTCAGCACGCATCACAGTAATAGTGAAATGCGAGGAGATATTTTGTGAATTAAAATTAAATATTACTCATTAATTATTACTATTAGCTTGCAAAAGCTGACTTTAAACTGACAACTGCAGACAAAGCAAGAAAGAATGCAGAGTGCAGGACTAGTCTAGGTACCAAGCTTAGCCACCACGCCAAGAATGAACTCAAACCAGAACATTTTGATACTTAAAGAAAACTCTGCCTGCATAGTTGTCCTTATCACAAGCACTTTAATGTCTTTGCCAAATCAATTATATAAATGAAAATATATGTTCACATGTCCATTTCATCCTAGTAAAGGGCATCATTTTCCAAACAAGACTTAAAATGTGTCCTTTGCGCCGGTGTGCTCAATGTTTAGAATTATTAGCCGTATTAGATTAGCCAATATTTCAGAAAGATTGGATGGCATGTAAAAAAGAAAAAGCATATTTTATAAACCATGACAAATTTTTTTAGGGAATTGCTCCACTGCCCTCGATGTTAGACAGTCTATCGGCCTTCACGATTTTCCCATGGCCTACAACCACGTTTATCGTATGCAGGGGCCGATTCGCCATACAATAGGCTAGGTCTAAGAGCCCCAGGACTTTTTTAACAGCCTCCATGCGGGAAGAAAGACACACACGCGGGGAGAATCGCACAGTCGAGCACTGTTCCTGAACACTCCAATATTTTGGAACGGTACCTTCTAATCAGACCAATATGGATCACTATATCAGTCTGCATTCAAAGAAGGTTCCAGGAATTACCAGGAATTTTAGGTTCTATGGTGATAAACATATATCCTGATCCAACTGTTGGGACGGTTAATTTTCACCTTTGGAAAACAGTTAGGCAAGGCCTCTCCCATGCAAATATTTAGCAACAGAAGCAGTTACCCCGCCATATCACCCCGCCTACAAGTGCTAAGCATGGAGAAAGTCTTTTCAAGGCACATTATTAGTCAGGCAGGCTATATAGAGTACGCATGAGTATTTACACATAAAAGGTCTGTGAGGCTTATGTTATAGTTCTTATGCGGTATACAGGTATTGAAAGCATTTATTGTATGACTGAGGGAAAGTAGTTAACGTTCTGTTGTGCTATAAACTTTAAAAAAACACTTCTGCTGGCACTGATATTAAAAGTAACATGTTGGTATTGTAATTACACTTTGCCTACACTGTCTCCATCTTTGGATTTATGCTGGAAGAATTAAAGAGAGCTTTGAATAATGTCAGACTGTTGGCCAAAACAGGCAGCAGGTATTTCACTAGAGGGCTCGGTTTACAACAGAGGCCATAATTGAAGGCCATACACAAAAATAAACAACACCTCATCATATGTGCATATTCAACTCCTTTGACCAGCTCCTGTGTGCGTGTGATTGTCTTTTTCTTGTTGCAGAGAACAGAAAGGTGAGAGCACCATCTGACATGAAGAGGTGACATTACTCTCCACCTTCCAGTATCAACAACCTGCACCCATTTAAAGGTTAACCACTTTTCATCATACAAAATACACACACCATACGTCATGAAATGAAGTCTGTAGCCTCGTACCGGCTCACAGAAGATATTACTATGCTAATGTAGCGCATTAAAAAAAAAAAAGGTAAATGTCACGAAAAACGAATTACCCTTGCGTTTCACAGCACCCCAAATGCAATAGCCCAGGTTTGACATTTGTCAATAGAGACGCATGCCCCCCCCCCCTCCAAATGTACTTTCAATGTGCAACTCTGTATTTTTCTGTATATAATAACACATTGTAACCAAGGTCCGAAATTAACAAGCCAAGCATCAAATGAGTGTAGATTTTCTGTTTGGCAAGTAAGTCTCAGACTATCTGCCACACTGGCAGTACATGTCTGAATTAAAATAGGTGTACAGTAAATCAGTATCTTGAGTGCAGGTTTCTCTAACGCTATTGTCCGTGTAGAGTTTGACACACACACAGACTATCCCTGAAGACCCGCCCCTACTTTACTGGATTGGCTCTCTGAGATCTCAACCAACCATCTCATCATTCCGTAACAAAACAGCAAAAATAGCCAATCAGAGAGAGCGAGGGCAGTATTAATGTGATGTCAACCATGAATAAATATCTAATGGATAAGTCATGATTTTGAAGCTGTTTAAAGTAGTCTTAGTTAATATGCAAGGCATACAAAATTTATATTTTAGCAAATATTTAAATTACACCAACCTCCTACTTGTGAGATTAGTTTTGCATGAAAAAGATGTAGTTAAAAATATTGCAAATTCAGCAGTGGCATATTGGCTCGAATACAGAAATAGCCGACAAGACCACAGACACGTTTGTACCTTTTTTGTGTTATTACATAGTAAAGTATAAAAACGGTACCATTGGGTACCTATTCAAATGTGAATAGTATCCAGCCAGCCACACTTGCTATACAGTCAGGCTAAATACGTGCAGTGGCAATATTCAAAAGCATTAAGCAAACCTTTTAAAATGAAAACCCGAGGACAAAGCCCTGCAAAAATAAAGTTGTCTATAATATGTAGTAGATATGCCTCTATGGTGTGGTGATGAGATGTGCTGTCATGTGTTATTATCCCAATGTATGTGACACGAAAGTGTACATTTATTATTTTGACAATTCAAAAAAATGCTTGGCCGACTCAGAAATTATAGTATTAAATTGATCGAGTTGCAAGCTTGACGCCTACCTCGTTTAAATCAATAAATAAGCTACGGGTACCAGGAGTAAATAAGTATGTGAACTATGGTTTGATTATACGAGGAGCTAACATAGACCGAACTCAGAATTCATAACACAAACCACTGCATGATAAAACAGAAGCTAAATGAAATATTCCATACCTATATTAGTCTGAATCGTCAAATTTTGAGAGGCGGTAATGGAAATGGCACCCTAACAGCTGATCTACTGTACCTTAAAACTAAACGCTGGCCAACTTATCAAAAAGATTACATAGTCCTACCAATTGTATATTTGCCTACCTTGCAAAAGCAGTTTAATTAAAACATGTTAACGGCAACTAAATATTAATGGTGTTAAAAGGAGACTGCGTTTCTCAAGCCATACACTCTCACCCTGTCATTTGCTTGCCGGTGACTCGCTCATGTTCGCTCTCACTGTGCATATTTTACTCTTGCTGCTCTGCGTCGCGTGGCGTTATGATGCATTGTTGAGGGAAAAAGTAGGATCGCTTGATTGATGCAGCTGATGAATGAAAATATGGCAGAATTGCTCTCATGTAGAAATGAGATCGCTTAGAGGTATGAATCGAGATCTCGATTTTATTTCGATTCACCGTGCAGCCCTATAACAGAGTGGCGCATATTTAGGAGTGTAGGCCTCATCTTGAGCTTACAAGCGCTCTGCATGAGTCCAGATGGTACCTTCAACCCAAAACGATTTAAAGAACCTCTGCTAGAATATAGTCAGTCCACCAGTGGCCAGAACCTGGAATAACTGTCAAATTTTCATGCTAGTACCTGACAACAGCATTGCCACCACAAATTATTTTGAATAGAAGGCAGTGATTATAGGGTAAAACCATAATAGACTTGCAAAGCTACTTTTTTTTTTAAACTGTATGGATGGAAAATGGTTTATAAACGCACCAGAATTGCAGTCTGCTGTGCATTAGGTGTAGCACACCTCTTGGGAACTTATAGGAAGACTTACACTGGGAACGTTAAGTTTAGGAGCATCTATGCAGGTATCTGGAAGCAGATACACTACCAGGCCAGAGCCTAGAGCAGTGGCAATTCCCCAGCCTCAATTAGCTCACACACTTTTCATCCACAATTATCCTCAATCTGAAACTGGTGTTGAGGTAGGGAGAGGCAAAAAAGATTTGTATTTGAGAAGTATGACAGCATCTCTGGTTGCCAGTGGGATGAAATGAAGACTGTGTTACTAAGAGAGACGGGTAGCTTGGTGGCACGTGGAGTGTGCGCGCACACACCCCCCTCTCTGAAAGAGAGCGGCACACTTTACACACAAATACACACAGCTGTCAGGGAGGGCAGACGAAGATCATTCACAAAACAGTCCCTCCCCTAACCCTCCCACCCCACCCCCATTTCCCAGGCTCCCCTGGGTATCACTGACACGGTTTCCCTCTCACACACACACACACACACACACACACACAAGTCAGATGATGTATGTGCGCACATGCACACTACCGTGCGCGCGCGATGAGAACGCCGGGAGGCAGCATGCTGTCGTCCGTGTGGCGTGTGAAGAATCATTACTCAGCAGAGAAGAGCCTCTCCTCTCAGGCATTAGGCTAACACAGACCCGGCCTCAAATAGAAGGCGCAAATCAATCTACTCCGATTTTTGGCTTTTAAGCCTCTCAAAGAGAGGAGGGCCATGGCCTTTAAAGCACAGGAACATTTGAGTTGGCAGGTGAGCCATCTCATAACAACTGCACATACACTGGCTTGAAGCATAGGTGCAACGAACATCATTAATTGTGGACTAAAACAAGGTTAACCGTTAATGTAAAGAATTATTTCCACATACCATTTTACAGGGAGTGTCAGTAGATGGTTTAGTTATGTGTCTAGTTTTGTTTTGTTAGTAGTAGCCTAGATAACATTATTGCATCCATTATCAACAATCAACAATACATTGTATTTTAACTAAAGAAAGTATGTTTTCTTTAATTATGACTTAATTAATCCTAATTGAGATTTAAAGCATAAGTGCATTAGCATAAATAAACTAGTGACATAGCAGCTTCTCTAGTGGAACAAGTCAATCAAGCAAAACGCTGCCAATTGTTTATTTAAATTTTTTGTTAGAATCAGGTTTTAACTACACACCAATATTAATTTAGACAGTGTCATAAACGTGGGAAAAAATTATGAGAGCTGCACAATCCTGTATGGGTAGGGAAAAAAATAAAAATCAATACAGCATAGTTGCGATATTTCCCATGGCAATACTGTATCGATACATGGATGGCAAGTATCGTTCTTTTATTATATAAATTGCACATCACATTTTAAAGTAATACAATATATGTTAGATGAACAACCATGGGGACATCATTTGAATTGGAAAAAGTAATAAACTGCAAAATATCGCAGAATATTGCAATATGTTTAAAATCGCAATAATATTGTATCGTGATGACATCGTATCGTGGGGCCTTTGGTGATTCCCACCCCTAGAATCCTGCCTGGCAGCTTACAACCCTCCTCACTAACAGTTCTCATGTTGAGTATGCAGGTCAAAGCTGAGGGTATTGAAATTTTCTGAACTTTGGTCAACTAGCTGTGACAAACATCTCAGGCAAGAAACACAGTTATTTTACATAGTGCAATGTTGCCTGAAGCTGCAAATATAACTCAATTATAAAACAATAATAATAATTTAAAAAAAAAATTATTATAATAATAATAGTAGTGTTACTCCCCCCCCCCCATGATAAAACTTGGAGCTCATTGTCCCTTCATCAGTGGCCTTTACCCACATCTTCACATCTTCCTGGTTAGTTGTCCATGTCACCACTACAGCGTAGAAGTTAAGCTTCTAACCAATGAACTTGGAAAGTGTTACCGATTCTGCCTATTTAGTAGCACTAATGAGATCTTAAAATTTGCCTTTTTCCACCCCCCACAAAAAAAGAAAAGGTACAGTCTGAACCAATGAGTCTCGATAAGAACTCGGCTCAACCACCAAAATGACCAATTAGCAAAACTTCCCAGACATTTCACTACCGCAACAATGATAATGAGCAGGAGCCCTTTAGCAGAGAGATGCCTATTAGCCCACTGAAAGCAAATGACTCTGGGTAAAAAAAAAAAAAAAAAAATGTTGAAAACAAGAGCTCCAACTTCTCTTTGCTGTAGAATATAAGCGTACATGACTAACTCACAATATAACCAGATACAAAAAAAACATGGATGAATGTGTCCAAATCAATTTAATTACTTTTACATTGCAACATCCAATTGGGGAAGAAGTGCATTGCCCGGGAAACAAAAAATAATAATCCATCTTCATTACATGCAAGAGCCTGTGACGCAAAGTGGTCTCTCACACAAGCTAGTTGTCACCTACAATAAACAGTGCAGCCTTGAATTCAATATAACTGACAGCATTTTAAATTGCACAGTTCTCTAGGAAGTCACTGTACAGACAAGACAACACAGTACATCCACATTCAGAACTCTGTTGAGATTAGAAAAACAAAAACATGTACCACCACAAAGCATGCACATAATGGAACCGCCTGGTTATTTTGGTACATTAGTGATTCCAGTATTAAATAACAGCTGCCGATACTTTTGTTTACCAAAAAAGCATTCAAAACAGCCGTACAAATCCACAGGAGGCTTCTGTATACTAACTGGAGTCAATGTGCTTGGTGTGTAGAGCAAGCAGAAAACAAGCCATCTTTGGGTGAGGGGAACATTTTTTGAACTATTTAAAGAATTGGGCCATTTCTTTTTACCCACACCATTCTGAGGTAGAGAAAATATATTGAAACATGAGGAAAGCCTTGAAGCACACAGTAAATGAGCCGAATATACACATTAATTAAGAATGACAGTTAACTGTAGTATGAAATGGCTAATCCTCATAACATTAAACGGGTTGCAGCAGCACTGTTGAGCACCAATATGAGATTCAATTACAAAATTCCTCAAAACAGATCACCTATAAGACATTAAATAATCAACTTTTATTACAGTATACCACATACAATTAAAAGTCTGTATGGTAGTATTTAACATCTGAAACTCATATGTAAATAATGAGCAAATAATAATCCACCATCAGCCATGAATTAAACAGACTAGTTAGTAAACATATCAATGATTGCTTACAATTTGCCACCCGTGGAGCAGAACAGCGGTAATTAAAATAAGACAGTCAGGGATCTGTAGCTAAACTGATGACAAGCGTACCCTCATAAAGTCACTGTCAAACGCAACTAGTGGGAGAGCCTTCTATGTCCTGATGTTCCAGGGAAACGAGTGTTTCACCTAAATTCAACAGGAGTCAGGACCATACTGTGCTTAAGCAGATAATTATCTTTCGACTCCAAGACAACTTAGAGCATATGGCAACACTATGCATGTATTAGTAGGTTCTGAGCATCGTTTAGTAAAACACACGCACATGACAAACACGTAAGGTTTACTATGAACAAAATAAATACAAACAATTGTGTGATGCCGTACGGCACAGCAACGGCTTGACCATGAAAGTGATACAGTGCACGCCTTCTCCTCAAATACAATCAAGTGCGCATTCGCCAGAATGCCCATTATCATTTTTAGCATCTCAAACGATCTGTCCTCATCTCGGTAAATGTTCCCTGAGGTTCATAATGAAAGGGTTAAGAAACACTCCACCTATACTATGACATCAACCCAAACAGTGCATACAGATCCGCCTGTGCAAGGCAGTTATCACTGAAGACTGGGATGTAGGTTAGCAGTGTTGACATGGTTACGCACCCTGCATGCAAGAGGAAATTAGGCTATTGTGAGAAAATAAATAAATAAATAAATAAATAAATAAATAAAAAGCCAGCAGTGACACTTGGCTGACACCTTAGCTGCTTGTAAACACAACAGCAGCCTCTCACATGTCTAAAAGGCATTCAGGCCAGAGTTTCCCCTCACAGCTCCTGATCTGGAAACAGCAGCTAACGGTAGTGTAGAGGTGGGCACAAGACCACACCTACATTATCCATCTACTGTATCCAAGTCAGTGGTCAGAACAGGCTGTCTACAGCTAAATCTAATTATGTGTCTTAAAACTTAAAGACAAGCAGAACAAAAATGTTAAGAAAGCATTTATACATAAAGCAAATACCATGCAAATTACTGCAGTGGGAAGGGACAAACAAAATATTATTTAAAAAGATTAAATATATACTCTTTAATGCAAACAATTATTTTAACAAAACATGGCTTTTTGTGTGGCATACATCAATAACACACATTTTTCAATTTACAAAAACAACATGTGAACATATGAAACAAATGCAACTGATGACAAAAAAGAACAAATGCATGCATAAATATCTGAAATACATTGTATCTTAAAAGTATCTTTTCATATGGGCAGAATACAAGAAGAAATAGCCTGGGCTGTTTTGCTGCTGTTACATTAGATGCAATTATGAAAGGCCAAGAGCAGAGCAGGGGAGCCAATCAGATCTCGGCTCGCATGTCAACCTAAGACCAACTGTCTCCTGGCTCTGACAGCACAGTTTTACCTCCATAATTCAAATCCCAAAGCAAAGCAATCTGCACTTTGCCAAATCAAATCAGTGGCCGTGTTTACAAACGCCACATGGAAAGAACTAGGAGAGAATAACGAACGCAGCCCCCTCCCTTGAATACAAGGGATCAATCCCAATCATAATCAGACTTTGATAACAATATAGCTACAGCAGAAGATATATTATTGTGAATCATCGAGTGCTTGCATTGTTTAAGGTTAAGCGTGCAGTACTGTAGATAACGACAGTCCTCGATTAAAACGTGACGGTGGCTTATGAATATGCAAACGTTACTAAACAGTTGTCGCTATCGTTTAGATTTTGTTTGTTGCAATTGACAAGCCCTGCCTTGACAAAACTTTCTGTTGACGGATCACATGAGAAAAGCTATGTTCTGCAAATTATCTGCATAACAAAGCGTGATACAGTGCTTTTAACCACATTAGGGCTGAATAAACGCTATCATGGAAAGGAATTATCACCTCTGCCTCACAATTTCTTCTGACAAACTCTGCCCTACTTCACCCCGGACCACGCAAACAGTAACGCCAATGCACACAGCTCAGAAAGTACTTTCTAACACAACATACAGCTCCTTTTTCGACCTAAACATTAATGCAGAGGGTGGTACTGGGAGAAAGAGGCAGCCATTTTAGAGATCTTGCTACATAGACAATGGCTGGTCCAATGCAATATGCAACATTTCGAGCTGCTGGGTGAGTGTAACTTAGTTTAAGTAGGTCAGTGCTATAAGTAAAGTTTACCTGGTTTCTGTTAAGAGGCTGTCCGGTGTTTCCTGGGCTCATTGAAGGAGGATGATGGCTCCTTTGTTGCCAACTCGGATGGCCCCCACCATACTGACTGCTTCCCATTTCTGATGGTGCCTTGTTGGTCCCTTCCTGATTGTTAAACTCTCCTTGGGGGTAATTCTGGTAGCTCCTTGCAGAGCTTGGAGAGGTCAGAAGCTGATTCAAAGTTGGTGTAGCTGTAGGTTGTTGATTTCCCAAGTTATACCTCTGATTATTGTATGAGGCAGCCATAGCAGTGGTTCCTCCTGGTGGCTGTTGCTTGCCTGGCTGCCCCCCAGCCGCCGGAGGCTGGTTATTACGCGGGGAATTCATGGCCCCGTATCCTTGGCCCTGATACGAAGTCCTATTCGGGAATGGGCTGTAGTTGTTATAATGATTAGGATAGCCGTGCTCATGTGAATTAGGAGGGTATGGGTCCATCATGCTGCCTGCTTGCGCTGCCGGCCCCGATGCAGCTGCCATGCCAGGGCTTTGTTGTCCGCCATGTTGATGAAAAGGGCCCCGGCTGTAGTGCTGGTTGTAACCGTAAGGTGGTGGAGGAAAGGGTCCGGGGTGGTGGTGTCCCATCCCGGGATGGTTGTTACCTTCGGGCCCCCCTGTATCATTCTGGTTGTTGCTATTATTATTTACCCTTGGCAAATTCCCGTTCTTCATGTCAGGATCACCTCCCCCAGCATTTCCAGCATCGGTCCCGTCCTGCAGCTCCTTCTGGCCTGGGGATCCGCTGTCAGATCCCGGTTCCTTATTTTCATGTTGTTTCTCTCCCGGTACCGACTCCTCCTGTGGGTCTCGATCCGGCTTTTTGAGTTCCGATGGCGGGCTAGTGTTGAGAGTGGCGACGCTAGCAACCTGAGCGGCCATGATATCCCTCTCTCACAGCACAGCGAGTCACTCACAATCAAACTCTGAACGGCATTGAAACATAAATACAATTATTTATAACAATGTACCCGTGTCCAGATTCATTCCCCCCTACCTCCGGACCGAATCCGGCAACCACGGCGACTCCGTATCCACAGAAAAGTTAGTGGAAGAATATAAATGCAAGAGCCAGGGAGTTAAAATCACCAACACAAATGTGGGGGGGTTTGTGTTACAGAACGAGAGCGCGAGCTAGAAACCGACCAAACCAGCACGAGGCTCCGCGAGACACGGCCATTTTACCGAAACGCCAAGATAGAAGCGAAAGACGGAGCGGACTATCCGCTAGTGGGAGGCGGACTGCGCTCCCCTGCACTAATAGGCTAACTGTTTTTTTCCAAATGTTTTGTATTCTATGGGTTATCAATGCCATGTCCAACATAAGTATGATGGAATTTGCTTTAATTTATTTCTAGTATGCTATATTTTAATAACAATATAGTCTTATTTGAGTTTATTTAGCATATGTACATGTAACCTATAGATCTCAGCATATAAAATCATACAGAAAGTAAGGACATTGTTAAATTGGATATAATTTTTTAGATCAACTTAAATGTTTTGTTAATTTAGGTATGGCCTACTTTGTGCAGAGCGATAGTAGACTATGTGCATTATGTAACTAAACTATTATGAATTGCAAGTATGCTAATACATGTTATTGGACAATTATAATAATTTCTCTACAAACCTAACTATTAAGACTCCTTGCAAGCCCCAAACTAGTAGCCTAGTAGCTACACTGATTATGCCTAGCCTATTTAAAAATAAAAATTCCCTTCATCCCTTCATTGTTGGTCTTGTTATGTTCATATGTGCACTTCATTTTATTAGATGAGTAAAATAAAATAGAGTAAAATAGGCTACCATATTTTCTCCAGCTGAGCAAACTAATGGGGGAAGCGACTGCTTCAGTGTGTTGATAGCAAACGAGTAACTGCAGCAGAGGAAAGTAGAAGAAAGCATGAAATTATAGCCCGTGTAGCCTATGTCAGTCAGTGCTATGAGTGTAGAGAGAGATAGGAAGAAGGATGGGGGTGTATTCAGCCAGTCAGAGCAGGAAGTGAAGATACAAAAAAATAGAAACCGAATTGGAGGGGGGCTGAGTAGGCCATTGAAATTCAACCTAAAACGCCACATCTAAAGTAAAATAAATAACCCAAGAAATGTATGATTTTAGAGAATGCATAAAGTAGCCAACGCAATTAATGAGAGCAGAGTCAGACCAACACTCCCCCACTCACTCGCTCGCTCGCTCTCTCTCCCTCTCTGTGCAAGTGTCTCCCCACCCCCTCTCTGTTGCCTGCCTGCTTCGCTCTCGCTGCTTGCACAAGCAGCAGAACTTTGCTATCTGTACGTGGGGGATGGGCAGCGCAGCACAGCTCAGCTCAGCCCTTTTCAATCTACAATGCAGGGCTTTCTGGCACAGAGCTGCGCCGTCAAACTGGGCTGACATTGCTCAGATTATACTAGTGTGTGTGCGTGTATGCGTGAGTGCGTGTGTGTGCGCAAAAAAGAAAGAAAATACCAAAAGAAATATGTTTAATATAATATGAAAGCACGGTGGTGGGGGTCACTTGTCTCGCATATAGGCTAGGGGAAGTGTGTGCGTGTTGCTAAAAAACAAAACAAAGCACAATCAAGCCAGAAGAGATTTTTATTATTGGGCCTATATGCATAAAGGTTGTATTTATTATGAGGGGGTGAGGCTTTTGAAATGCACCTCATTACAGTTAGCTAATTGGAAATGTGTGTTTTTTTATATTGGAAGTCTGTGCTGTATTTTCTTAAACACACATTTTAATTTTGTTGTCATTTATTTGGTTAATTTCTAGTTGATTGGTAATTTAATATACATATTGTTTGAATCTCAGAGAGGAAACAAGATGCGAAGAATGGGGTGCTGCTGAGCCTTAAGTGTCATTTATCTTGTGCAAACATGTAAAACTTGAGGATCGTTTTTATGGCATAAACAAGGACAGTTGGCTGTGACTTGGAAGTGTTCCAGAAAATTCTACACCATGTGTCTTATCTAAGGCTATCAGCAGAGTGAACATACAGGCTACAGTTGAATGTTGAACATTAAAACTATTTAAACAGCTTTAACACTATAAAGTATATTGACAACAGACTATAGAAAGAAAAAAAAATGTTTTTGTTGTTTTTTTTTGTTGTGATTTACAGTTCTAATCCTTATTGGCCCTGTAGGGTAAGCTTCACACTACCCACACAATCCTGTGTTTTGTCCCCATGTCTTTTTCTATGAACAAACATGGTATTTGAAATGGAGTGGGGTATTTAGCTGGGTCTTTCATCAGATGAAGATACTCTACACCTGTATAGCAGCTCCAGTGTGTTGTTAGGTGGGGTGGTGGTATGCTGGTGGTGTGAGTGTGTGTGTGTGTGTCGGGTGGAGGGTGCATGTGGCACTCCCATCTGTCCCAGGATAATGATTTAAGAGTGTTTGCTTGCCCCACCATGAGGATGACCATGATACATCACTTTCAAGGGGGTGCTTTGGTTCCCCTGCCATCGCCACAGCACCAGTCTGGAGAAGAGCCAGCTGTTTACAGCCAGGCACCTTCTTTTTTATTATTAAACTATATTAGTATTAATTAGTATTAGTGCTTGTAGGAAGGAATGATAAGAAACTAATAGACTAAGCCATGTTGAAAAGAAACTTTATTTCACTATTCACATTAAGTAGAACGTGCATTTTGCTCCAAACCCTACGCAGGAGGGAGATTATGAATATAACTTTCAATATTTCAAACTGGGCAACAATGCAAACTATAACATTAAATATACTCACAGAGAATGGAGTGACAAAACTAATGATACATTATATATGTCAGTTTGTATATGCATTTAACACCCATAAGGAATATATTTTTTCATAGAGTAAGTTTATTCGATTGATCTCAGCCATAGTGTCACTCTTGTTGAGCAAATTCATTGATGATAGATCATTCAGTTTTTTTATTTTTGTTTTATCTCTTGGGATTTAGTCTGGGAATGGAGCCATGCGATTGCCAAGACAACCTAATAATGTGGAGTGGAAAACTCTAACAAGAGTGGAGTTGAATTTGGAAACACGCACAATCAAGCAAGCGTGCATGTACCACGCACTTTAACATATCACGTGCATTACCAGTGAAAATCAAACGCTGAGATTGTCAGACACAAATGCATACGCGCACACGCACTAAAACAACACCCATACAATCAGAACATTTGGGCTCTGTCCAGGTGGTTGCCAAGCAGCGGTTGAACGCGTAGTCGGGAGTGTGAAGAGGAAGGAACGGTCTCTTTCAGAAATCCAATGGGCATCCGGTTTGTTCAAAGAGGGTGTACTGAGACCTGCTCATCATACACCTGACAAAAACACAGCTCTGCGCATGTGCTGTACTGCATGTTGACGTAATTAATGGTGAATTCCCTTCTATCTGTAATCACCCTTGCTGTTGAAACCAGTGTTGCAAAAATATTGTAGCTTTGTTTTTCATTTATGGGCATTTCTGGAACAGAAATGTGTGGTTTTGGGGGAACTACAAAATATTGAAGAATCACAGATGTTGAGCATTGGCATTGAGTTTGCTATTTACCCTTATTGACAGCATTTACTATAGTTTGTGGTCTCTATAATAAAATAAAAAATAATTGAAAATTAAATTGAAAATAAATAATTATAATCTTTAGCTGATGTTATTATCTGGTTTAATCTAACAGGTTTTTTTACCAGCCATGAAAGTGCCTATACCATGAATTGGTTAACAGATACCAATCAATTTCGCCTCTATTGTATTACACCCTTCCAAGAAATGTAATCCTCGCCATTCTGTAGGTGAAAATAGCTTTGGAGATTTCAATGCCCCATGACAAGCTTTCAAATCAAAGCCGATAGGACATATTCAGGTTACGCACAAGTACTTTTATCAGAGGAGGTCTTTTTTGTGCAGAGCGGTAATTTGCCAGGGGGCATTTTGCTGGACACTCGAGAATCCCCAGATTCATGAAGTGCACAGTACCACAGAATTCTAAACTTGCTGTTGCTCACTGTGGGCTCAAGTGATAGGGAAGGTACCTCCGGTACCCACAAAGGCGAGCAAGGTTAAGAGCACTCAAAATTACAGTGTCCACTCTGCAAGGGCCAATAGTGTTCGCATCTTTTCAGCGAAGGATGAAAAGATGCTGTGTGGGGGAATCATCTCTGCTTGCATAGGGGGAACCACTTCACTGTGGGTCACAGAGGGAGCTATGTGCACCGCTCCTTTAGTGACAAATACTCAATGTGCCTGAAAATCACACACAGCATCATGTCATGTTCTACTATGAGTAGACAGCAGGAAGATATGGCTTAAAGATGACAGAGTGGGGACAACATATAGTCAGATATAAAGTATAACAGCACATCTGCTTATATTTCTATTTTAAATATTGGCACAGTTAAGCTAATTACCAACATTTCAAACTGGAAAAAGTGGTTTAATTAATATTTTTCAACTTTATTTAATTTCAGTTTTTTATATTACAGTATTTTGTTATATTCGTTTATTAAAGTGTGCTGTAACCAATGGAAACATTTTGTTTGCCATTTGTAATTAGGGCTCACAATGAGTCCATGTACAAGAGTCAGCTCACTAATGCAGATGGCTTAAAGTTAGGGTCAGTCATTCTGGAGAAAGATTGTTGATATTTGAACTCAAAACACCTCTCCATTTAATGTGTGCTCCCTCCCACCTACGTTGGTACTACATTGCCAAAGCTATGGTAGTGTTGTGTACACTCACAATCGCTGACTACCTTTATCTCTTGTGCTTTGAAGTTCAGTAATGGGACTTACCTTTTGTTTATGATTTGATAATGGGTTATGCTTCAGGACTCTGCATATTTAAAAGAACAATGGAGATATAAAACAGTACTATTTTAACACCAAATGAGTAGGTTATGGGGAGAAGGTGAGTTGTCTATACTGTACATGTAGCCTGCCTGTGTGGGTACCTGTTTGTACAGACACACATTGAAGCAACTTAACTTTACATAACAGGAATGAAAGTGGAGTATCCTATGGCTGTGCAATGCGTTTACTGATTTTACTGTGCTAATTGACAAATACAACAGCAAGTAGGGAATACTTTAACAGTAAACTGTGTCCGAGGAGAGTCTGAGGAACCAGACAAACAAGAGGAAGGGGAAGATAGTGAGCCACTTCTAGTGATTCTGACAGAGGAACTTTGATCTCATGGGAGCAGGCCTTGAATGAGAACAGTGCTACGTGTAACATGGCTAACTGTTGTCTATATATAGCATGGAGAACCGTTGCATGCAGGGTTTCCTCGACGAGGCAGTATAGTCTAATAGTCTGGTTGTTCGACTCCCAGAAAGACATGGGTTCGAGCCCCGGTGTCAGCCCACCTGGAAGCATCCTTGACCAAGATATAATAGTGTCGCTTTTGACTAAAAACTGATAAACAACCTTACAGTAATGTAATCCACTACCCCTGTTCCAGCTAGTGTGAAAGTTGGCCTGTCAACCACAGACAGAAATAGGTGTGTCTTGAATAATCTGGTACATCCCTGGGAGAGCTTGGGTTGGGCCTGGTAGGAAGGTCCACTTCTACACTGGGTCTGAGATGTGTGTGGAGACAGCTCAGTGGGGAGGCTGCCAGATAGGGGCCTATAGTGAGATTGTTGAGAGCAGAGGCTATAGCTCCTGGCATTATTGTGAGGGGGTAGGGTTTCAAATCTTTGCATTGAAATGCTGATGAAAGACAGGCATTCAGCGCAGTGATTGCTCCTTTGCTGAGATGCCGGGTGGCACACCTCTGCCTGAATACCCAGGAAACAGAATGTAAACACTGACAGTGTTGCAGCTGCCACCTTATCCCGTGTGCACGTGCACGTGCGTGTGTGTGTGTGTACGTGTGTGCGTCTGTGTGCGTGCGTGTGTTTATCTGTGTGTATGTGTGTGTGTGTCTGTGTGCGTGCGTGTGTGGGTGTGGGTGTGGGTGTGTGTGCGTGCGCGTGTGTGTGCGTGTGTGTGTCTGTGTGTGTGCGTGTGCGTGTGTGTGTGTTTTGTGGGGTGGGGATTTGTTTAGGGGGGACACTGAGCATGGAGATTAATGAACAAAATCTCCATTAGAATAGAAACCATAACATTTAAACAACAGCATATAACCATGCAACACACATGACTTTACAGTTTCCTATATGCCATCTGTTGCCAGTTCAGTTGATAAAACATAATCCATGGTTTCCTCCGACTATGATATGAGGGCTTACAATTTGGAACGCGTGATTTGGATGATTTAGGATTTGGAACAGGTTCACATTTGAAGAGGCTTTTTGAACCAGAACCTTGGGAAGACACTGCTGGGCACAGCTCTTGCCAAATAGGGCATTTATAAAAGGCTGGCACAGGCCCTATAGTGTGAAGGCTTGCAAAGGCATGATGCCCGCATCATTTTGCCAACCAAGGATTAGCCTGTCATGTGCCAAGCGTAGCGTGGCTTGCTTTCTCCAGACAACCCGAACGCAACTTTGGTCAGCATCAGTCCGGCCACAGCAGAACCAGGGATTGATTCCACTGCATTCAGATGAGCAACCACTCATATACTGTACGTAATCACAGGCGAACAGCCTGAAACCAATGTTAATTTCCCATAGAACCTGCTTATAGGAAGACTTGGCTGAGCGCCTCTTAAAAATAAGACGATCCTGCTACCGTTGTTTTGATAGCAGTAGGGGCTGCACACACTATCCTCACAGACACAGGAAGAGTTCTGAGGAGCCCGTCAGGGACAACAGCTCGCTTTTCAGAGGAGCTATGGTGCATCATGGGCTGTACAGCGTCCTAAGACAGCAGCGAGCAGCCTGGCCATTTATTATACCTCATCTTAACCTGCCAGAACAGCCTATTTTTGAAAACGGGGAGGAGGGAACGGAAGACAATGGATTAAAAAGAGAAATACTTCCCCCGGCGCGCCTCTATCTGTCAGTCAAAGGGAGAAAACGTAAACACATATTAAGGGGGAAGCGGGGAAGGGAAGGGGGGGTTGAAAGCTCCAGTTTCCAGCTGCATTATAACGTTGCACTTGTTATTCAGATGCAATCTCTAACTAACGTCATGTATGTGGCTGTGTGGTAGGAATGCATGGTGTATAGAGAGCCAGAGTAACGCGGTGGTACAGAGGTAATAGGAGGCTTGGCTTGCGGTATTTCCACTGCAAGAGAGAGAGAGAGAGAGGGAGAAACGAAGAGAGAGGGAGAGAGAGAGGTGAGGGGGTAGAGAGAGAAAGTGAGAGAGAGAGGGAGAGGGGGCTGAAGGGGAGAGAGAGAAAGAGAGAGAGAGAGAGAGGTGAGGGGGGAGGAGAAAAGAGAAGGCCCAACAGACTATGGGGGGAGGGGGGGGGTATGAGGCCCGGTTATGCAGAAACAGATTTAATGTAAGGCTTGGCTTTCTGTTATAAGCAGGGGAGAGTGGAAAAAGCTGGTCTGGACTAGCAGGAAGGAAGAAGACTGCCTTGTCCAGCAACCCACGGACCCAGGTGTGTCTCAGGGAAGCTGTCAAAGGGATGCTGCTGTCCCATCTGAAACATGTCTGCCCCCCCACCCACACCCTGGCCTGAAGAGATCATCTTAACCCAAGCAACTGCACTGCCAGGACGTTTCCCCATTGCAAGCCACAGTGCTCTCCGGGTAAACAGCCCTACAATGCGTTGAATTAACAACAACACAGGCTCTGGGGAAATCAGGTCTCCCAGCAATAAATTGACACCCCCACTGTTGTCCACTATACCATCCTTTCTGTTTATGGGTTTCAAGCTTGGCAACACTGTTGTTACCAAACCATGCTTAATGGAACCATAATATAGGCAACATACCAGGTTGTATCTTCAAATGCAAAGAAGTGAAGCAGGGTTTCTTTTCATATTACATGATATTTCAAAAGCAGGCAATGGCTGTAATTTTTGGCCTGGATAGTTCTGGTGAGTCCTGTTGAAATTTCCTAAGAAAAGGTATTTTTCTCTACCTTGAGCAGCTCTCTCTCTCTCTCTCTCTCTCTATATATATATATATATATATATATATATATATATAATTTTCTTTTTTTTAATCCCATCAAGTTAACATCTTGATTTGTTGATCTTCACACCAGGATGTGTAATCCTGGGGCAGCTGATGTAGTTGACACCGGCACCGTTGGAGGTCTTTTCTGAGGCCATGCATAAAACATCAAGCATGTAAGCAAGAAACGCTGTTCTTCCGGCACAATGCTTTGTGTGAAAAGGGAGTACAATTCTTGCCGAGCTGCTTTAAAGCGTTCTCCAGATCTCTGATTCTGTTTGGTCTATATTCTCTGCTGGAGACCAGGTAGGAACCCTTTTAACTGTGGCTTCTCACCCACCGCTTAATCTTACCCACAATCACATTCAGTGACAGGCGCACAAAGCAGTCCGGCGAGCCCAACAAGGCTCTGCTATTATGTAACCGCTGACAGCTGGGCTTTCAAGAGGGGTGGGGGGCGGGTGGGGTGGGGGAGGGGGTGTTGGGGGGGCTGAACGCTGTCCCTATGGCAGCACTTTGTGTCTACCAGACGTGACAGTCATGAAGGGCCTGTGTGGAGAAAGGCTATTATCAAGCTAGGCGCAGGCATACGGTCCCAGTATCAAATGCACTGGGTGATGTCAATGGAGTCTGAATCACAACAACAGAGCAGGCATGGAGCTAACCTTTCCTCAATAGCCTTAAACATATCTTGAAGATTGGTCAGTGTAAAACCTGTTTGCCATCTTTAAGATGTTACATTTTGTGTTTTATTTTTTATATATTATTATGGTAATAATATTATTATTATTATTATTATTATTATTATTATTATTATTATTAAGTGTGTGTGTGTGTGTTCAGTGTTATACATCTCTTTAGTATTATAATTACTGATACAGTTATTAACTTCAGGATTACAACAGGTGTTTTCAGTGTGAGCCAGGGTGGCATGATGCATCATGGAGGCTAATAGATTGCCCAGAAGGATTGTCCAGAAGCTTCTGTAAGGGGCACCAACAACTGAAGCCCCCTTGCCGACAACCCTCAATAAAGATCCAAGTGGGGATGACCACGATCCTCTCCTAAAGCGGGAAAATACACCTTAATATTGAATTTCTTTTAAAACGTTGGCACGAAAACATGGCGGCGCTCAGTGCTTGATTAAACTGTGCAACCCTACATCAGGCCTTTGATACTTTGGACACGCAGCACAGGAGCCCGAAGACCCACAATGGCAGGGGGGCTAACCGACAGAAGGTGCATTGATTTTACCATACAAATATATCTCTATTGTCAGAGGGAGGAATCCTGGCAGTGCTGGCAAACAGGACAGCAGAGATTGTACCAGATTAGAGCCAGTGATATATCAGATTGACACAAAGCAAAAAATTGCCTTTGTGCAGGTACTTTATAACTAATGTTCAATGTCAGTACGTCTACTCCTACAGTCAAATTTTTTAACTGATTCTTCTATCCAGTTCTCTGGGAAATTGTGTATAATACCATCTCCACTATAACCCTGTCCTTGACATATTGGGTCACCATCATTAAACCAATTCCATTGCCGCTATGATAACTTTTACACTCTCTTGCTTTCGGTAAGTTCGGTCAAAAGATTTGCTAGAGGTCATGCAAATGTTCCATCCCATTCACCATGTTTCGCAGGGAAGATCCAGCTTTCAAAAACAAATATTGACTAAAAGTGTAAAAGAATATGTTGATTCATATTGTATTATTTAAAAAATTTCTGAAATGTGGTTAACTATTTTGAAATGGGTTATTTTGCACCTTTTTGGTTTCCGATTATATGCGTAATCCACTCCGGGTTTTGCAGGCGCTTCTAGCCTCAATTTACTGTGTGTGCTTTCAGCGCCGAACCACGCACTGACAACCTTAAGGATTCATCCGCGGTTCACTTGTGTGCGTCTATGTGACTATGTTGTACATTAGAAAACGATAGCTTTTTGAGCTGATACTTTAGGTTGAAACATACTGAAATCAAAAACATTGATAATTGTTTCATGGAGGTTTGAATACAATATGTCAAAACGTCTACAGTGCAGGTTTAATTAACTTAGGCACTATTTTACCTACTGTCTTGTCTTTCTAACACATACAATACATTCCGTGTTGGTCCGCGTGTGATAGGGCCTGCCTGCCTGCTGTTCCTGTAAACTCCCGCCTAGACTAAATGAGAGAGAGAGAGAGAGAGAGAGAGAGAGGGAGAGGAAAAGCCCCTTTAAACGAGCAGGCCCAACGCGATGTGTTTTGGAGTTCATTATAAGCAAGACATTTTACACACATGTATTTGTAAGAAATATATCATATATGCGTATAAAGATACTACAACAATATGTTTGTTGAAATGTTAAACTGATCTATTAAAAAGCAGGACCTCACCACACTTATGTGACTGTAGCAAGCTTTATATAGAACACATTTTAAATTTTCGTTGTGCAATGAAGAATTGTCACAGTTTCGCTACAGTCTGCATACACAGCCAGGCATATACTGTAAGGTCCATTCACTCTAGTCCCCTTGCTACAGATAACACAGGAACATGTACATTGTATCTGAATAAGGTCATGGCAGTCTTTCTAGGTCTAAGTTCTGTGCTGCTGGTGTGAGGGCCTTTCTGTAGTCAGAATGTGTGCAAGAAAACATTCCACTGCCTCTAATGGATGGGCTGATATGACCTGAGCAGTTTGGCAACAAACTGCCACGATACAACCATCTCTCCTCTAATAGAAAAGAAACGTGGTTAGAAACCACAAAATCACTTTTTATATGACACCCTTTCATTGCTAGTGCAACATACTCACAGGGTACAGAGAATACAGAGAGTTAACATCTGCATGTATGTGAAGAGAAACAGAATTATGGATTATAGCAGTTGTCATACTCAAAGCAACTGAGTGGAGTCATTGTTTGTGATGTTGTTAAAGCAGGTGGTCCCCCTGTCTGCAGTGTGTTATGCTCTGGTCATTCCTACACCCTCAAGTACAGAACTCAAATATAACACACAGTATGTTTTAAAACTGTGAATAAAAAGGCAGTAAATTATGATGAAAAAAATGTGTTGTTTTGTCAATGAACATTAAAAATTAACTGTGTTAGAATTAGTTATGCTTGGATATGATAATGCCCTTTCACCTGTTGGATTCATCCATGTGGCCTAGACCTGCACCCCAATGACTTCCACGGTCTTTCAGCTTTAGGCTCCCTGCTTCATGCCTGTTAAATATATAGACGTTTTTTTATAAACCGACCCAACACCGAGGCAGAGACATGGACCAACACAATGCCCACTATGAGGGAGAGGTCAGAGGCTCGCCGTTGCGACCGAGCGCAAGGCTTTTGTATGAAGACCAGCTTGTATTCCTATTCTACACTCGGGCTGAAATCAACTAAGTCAAGCAGCAACCCACGCTTCTACCCTCACACTAAATCAGTCCAACAATGGGGCATGACAACCAAAAACACATCTGAAAATCTGGCCGCACAGATATGGTGATAATCACAAGAAATCGCACTTAGAGTGATATAAGCAACTTAAAACAACGTCAGAGCGACTAGTTGTGTGATAGCAGTTTTGCAAATTTAGACACGCGTTTGGAAAGCTGTATAATAAATAATATCCCCTTTGATGACGTCTTACAGCATAGGTCATAAGGGGAAAAGCAGTCACGTGATGGCAGTTGTGAATTATCAGGGGTGGCAATTGCCACATTGAGACATTACCTCTGTAGGCTTAGGCTAGGCTACAATCCTTGTGAACACGAAATAGCCTACATTTAATTATTTATCATAACCTATTTGTAATACCAGAAAAAGCATGCTACCACATATGGTAGGCCTATAACATTTCAAATCCGTGTGTCATGTAAAATAGCTTTTCCAGCCTTTATCTATTTTATTACATTGGTCCGTGTCTCTACATTGTGTATTTGAAAAAAAAGCTGTTGATTTCTAAAGGATGAGGAGGAGAAAACGAAAATATGGGGGTAGATTGTGTGGGAAACGATTAGTTATGACTGACCACTGGCTCAGACCTGACATCTAGTGGATCAACATATATAGTACAAGATAATAACAATACAACGAACGCAGGGCTGCATTTACAGTAACTTTGTGCAGTAAGAATTGTGTTTTAGGTCTATCTGATGACAACGAACATTTTTGGATGATTTTACATAATGTCCCATGACCCCAGTTATAAAAATAGCTAGTGGTTGCACTCTGGAGGGGGTATATTACCGAAAGAAGGAAGAAACAAATGCTGACCCACACGTCATTTGACGTAGGGGATATATTTTCATCTGTAAAAGCCTATTTATTAAGGGCTGATTATGTGCTGTGAACAAATATAGAATGGGTCAGATTAAGGTTGGGGAAAAAGGAAATGAATGTCATTGGTCATGGGATAAATCCAGAGCAGACACTGGGTGTTTTTAGTCTGTCACTGTGCTGCTGTTCTCCACTTGACAATCTGAAGCCTCCTGAGGAATGGTGGAAGTGTTTGGAGGTAGGAACAAATGCCACTTAGGATATTGCTTCAAGGACTGCTCTCCCTGTTAAAGCCGTTCCTTTGGGCATAAATACAGCCAGGCAGCAGATGATTTATTGATACCTTCTCCCCTGGTCGTTCTGCTAACAAGTCTGTGGACAAATGAATAGGCAGACTGGAGGAATTTCGTCATGATTTAGAGTCGTTTCCCATGGCTGTGGGAAATAGTGGCTGTGTGTGTGTGTGTGTGTGTGCGTGCGCGTGTGTGTGTGTGTGTGTGTGTGTGTGTGTTTGCCTGTGTGTAGGTGCATGTGTGCGCATGCGTGTGTGTGTGTGTATGTGTGTGTGTGCACTATTTTGCGTGCTAGTGGTTTTGTCAGAAAAGGAAAGTGAGAGATGACACACATATAGATACGAGGTTTTCTTCTGTGAAGCAGAAGTTCACGGGATTGGCCCGCAGGTTCTAGCTGGTTCCATAGAGTGTGAACACACTCTGCCACAGCCGTGGCCAGCTGGAGATGAGATGAAGATAGTTGGGATTGGTTTCACCCCATACCTGCCTGCCTGCTTGCCTGTCTGTCTATCTGCCTGTGTCTATCTGCCTGTCTATGCCTGCCTGCCCGTCTGTCTGTCTGTCTGTCTGTCTGTCTGTCTGTCTGCCTGTCTATCTGCCTGTCTATATGCCTAACTATATGCCTGCCTGCCTGTCTGTCTATCTGTCTGCCTGTCTGTCTGCCTGTCTGTCTATCTGTCTGCCTGCCTGTCTGTCTGCCTGTCTATATGCCTGCCTGCCTGTCTATCTGTCTGCCTATCTGCCTGCTGCCTGCCTGCCTGCCGCCTGTCTGCCTGCCTGCCTGTTAGTCTGTCTCCCTGTCTCTCTGCCTGTCTGCCTGTCTGCCTCTCTGCCTGTCTGTCTGTCCCCCCCCCCCCCCCAAGCCTATCACAGGTCATGGGGTGACACGTCAACACTGATTCGCTCTGACAATGAGCCACTCACACTAATTTACTCATTTATGTTAATATGATTGACATTTCATTTCTCTGGCTGTGATAGGGTTGGCTGAGGCAGCCGGCCGTCACTGACAGGCTAATTAAAGGGAGATTGCATACAATTATCTGGCTAATTCAGTGGGCTCTTTTAATTTGACACCATAAAACTGTCCTTCTTAGAAGTCCCATCTGAGCCCAGAATTAAAAATAGATAACGTGTGCGGTGTGTTGCGGTATTAAGAGAAGGAGAGACAACAATGGAAAGGGACAAATCATTTGGTCTATTCAGTTCAGAGGGGATGGATGGGGATTGAATGCACCAAGACTGCCAAGCATTATATAGGCATTACTAGCGTTACTAGTCGTGTTTTTCTTCGTCATTCATTCAGCATTGGCCTATTTCTCTTAAATTATATACAAACAGCTACATACCAAGGGCAGGCATTATTAACACAGTAAGCATCAAAAAAACTAGAACTTCTCAGCCCACCATTATTGTGTGTCTTCTAATATGCATCACTTCTTCATGCATTGTCTTCATGGGGTTTAAAATCTATGAATAACTAATTTATCCTCAAATAGCCTCAGATGTTTGTTGAGATATAATGTATCTTGAAGAATTTAACTGAAATTATTATTTGAATTATAACAGTAAGAGAGAATAGAAATAGGTTGATTTATGTTTACATTCTATCACACCATGTGTACCAAATTAAGTATAGAAAACTGGGCCTTACTTTTCTATTTCCAGGTGTCTGGAATGTCAGGAATATAAAGGAATTTTAACCAACAAAAACACTTTGCCTTCTTCTTAGGTGGCGCATAGCTCTACTTCTAAAACAGTATAATCATAAAGATAATTACAACTTACTACACCTTTACACATTAATGTAATCCTCACTTGCTCAGTGTCATGGATCTTTTCTTGTTGGCTAATAATTCTTAATCTTAACCACAACTTTTATAAGGGTATATTATTGGATATTAAAACGTAAACACCCCTGTGCTGCCCTGATGGCCTATTTGCACGCCAAGGGCGTCATAAATATGTATAAATTGATCTGTATTTATTAGACAAATCTTAACACTGGGACCATATCGTGCTATAGCATATTGCATGGCTTTTATAAAGCTAGCAAATTATCCTCTGATTGAATACAACAATGTCTAACATGGGCCTTAGCAAGGTTGCTAAGCCCTTGTCTAGGCTACTGTAGATAGGGGCTGGCAATTGTTAGTTGCTGTTAGTAGTTAGCTGCTGTCAAAGTATATGTATGTATATATGTATATGTGTATATGTGTATATGTATGTATGTATGTATGTATGTATGTATGTATGACACTGACAATTGGCTAGGTGAAATCTGAAAGAGGACGGGAATGCAATGTAAGATTGAGGATCAAGCACACCCTCAAATCAAAAATGATTTCGGGGCACCCTCTCAGAGAAGCCAATTGGCTGTAATACTTAGCACGTCCCCTTTTCTCCCCTGCTGCAGACGATTCAATTACCTCCTATGCAAATTGACCGGGCTTTCATTTGAGCAGAGGCGGCCTTGCTAAATCATAAGACATCTCCTTGATAATAACTGCAATTAGGCTGCTAATACTTCTGTTTTTCATGGTTTGGAGAGAGCAATGCAAAAAGAAATAAAGACAAAAGGGAGGTCTAACATGAAAGCAAAATGCACTTCTGTAAATGTGATAAAAGCAGATAATAATGGGCCAGAAATATACAGCCTACAGTAAATATGTGTGCTATCTTGACCAGGTCTCCCTTAAAAAAGATTTTTAATCTCAAGGGACCTCCTGGTTAAATAAAGATTAAATAACAAAATATTAGCTGCTTGACAGAATATCTAAATTGCAAGAGGTGATCTTTTCCAACTGCTAGCTTACTGTTTGACATAAGAATACAAATAAGTATGGAGAGAAATTTTTTTTTTTAAACTGATGCTAACAGTAAGAATGAAGACGCAAGATAACGTATTTGCTATTCTCAGAAATCTAGTGACTGGAATATTCTTCTATCCTGAGGGTTTATCCATTTAACAGTTTATTGTTTATTTTAGGCTCATGAATAATGCATCCAGTCATTTTGCTTCATGGCATTATGTTCTATCAATCATTCACACATCTTCTGCCTATAATTTGATTCACAGTGTAATATTCATAACAATAAAGGGGCCCCAGAAAGGCCAAACAGTGGAGACATGAGCATTTTTGTACACTCTCAATGTGATTTGTGGTTTATTCATCATCCATCTTGCGCAGGTTGTTGGATTGTAAAAGAAATGCATATTTTTCATTGCTTGGTTCTAACCTTTGGAGCAGATTCAATTATTACAACCCACATAATACATAATACATAATACAGTAATGTGCTGAGCTGATTTCATCAACCTGAAAAAAGTATGTAATGTCTGCGTAGGTCAATTATGGCCACCAGAGGGCGACCAAGCATTGTTTATATGGTATGGGCCTGGAAAAATATGTATTAGTAAGACAATAAGGAATCTATCACATATTTCCGCAGTCAGTGTGTTAGACACCGCGGTATTATTTGATATCATAGTCTAAATGCCTCGGACACTTCAAAGGATGTTTGGTGGTTATTTGCCTCCAAATGTGCTTTAGCCTTAAGCAGGTCTGTCTTATTTGGGCCCCTCACCTCTGCCTCATTTGTACAGATGCTTTGCTATAGGTCCTCTCTGTAATAAACACTAGGGGGGCAGTTTAGACAGCCATCAATGAAAGATCAATGAAAATGTCACCAAACCTTGAAATTGTGCCTACAGCTGTTTCTCTTAAACACAGAAGAAACAAATAGTGAACATATATTTAGTCATTGAATAGCATAATATGTTTACATGCCTTACTAATATTGCATTTTTTATTTTATTTTATTATTAACAATATATAACAATCCAGTGTAGGTTCTCTAGGCAAGTAGCATTTAGAATTTTGTATGAAAACAGCAATATTTCATAGTAGATTGTATCAACAACAGTATAACATAGTGACATGTAGTAATAGCATGTAAACTACTAAGCATTCTATAGGTTCAATTGTCCTTAGCCCTTTACTAAAGTAAAAATTAAATAAATACATTAATTAATCAACTAATAAGTATAGAGTATAATAAAAATGATGATTTTACAAAAATGCAATGCTATGACTGTAAGCCATTGACCGAAGTGTGCCAAATCAGGCATCCTCTATGCTTGTGCTGTACATGTGTTAGCTGGCTCTAGGGTTGTTGTGTTTACAGTGCAATAGACTGTTTACTGTCACCTGGAACATGGAGCAAATAATTGTACACTTGGCTGTACCACCTCTACAGGACCCAGCCTCTGTGGCTCCTCCTGCAACAATAGTGCAGACGGTGATTCCAACCTGGCTCTTTTGTCAGGGTCCACATGGGGCCTTGGCTCAAACAGCTCCACTCACCCAGGGGGGAAGGGAGGGACGACTTGCCCTCCCCTTCCCCAAGTCGGCCGCCCAGCCTCCATCTTCCCCATGCAGTGCCCCAGGAAACAGGTCAGCCACAGAAGATGCCTGCTAGTCTGGGCTTGTCAGTGGTGTGTCAGTGAAGCAGCACCTGTCAACATCTATATTGTCTACAGGTGAACAAAGCTTAGGCCAGTCTGTGAGGATGCAGGTGTGTGCCGAGCCTTAGAGGCAACACGTTTGAGGTGACTACATCATGTGTCTGAGTGTGGTCCAGACTGGGAACACTTGATGAGCATTCTCTCCACATGGATTCAATACTCTGCCCGCTGCATTTCTGTCTTGTCACCTTGGAAGTTCAAAGTGCGATCGGATGGAGGATGCATACCGGGTGGGGGAGGGGTACCTCTTATAGGCCTTTATGTCAGCTACAATGAAATGGCAAAGTTTTATTATTGCACTTTAATAAACCCACTGAAAAATGCACAATTTCCCTGCAAAGTTAATTACTCTTTGAAAAGATTTGTCATGTTTCACTGTTTTGTTAACATATGGCAATATCAAAGTCATATTTCAACATTGTATAAATGACAAGTTGCCTAAGGTGTTACACTGTACATGGTTACATAACAGAATTACATTTGACGAATGGTGTGATGTTGCTTGCTTTTCTGTCAAAATTGCTGAGACACTTACAATCACCTTAAGTTGGTCTTCCATCCATCCATCCATCCTCATCCGCTTATCCAGAGTCGGGTCGCGGGGGCAGCAGCTCCAGCAGGGGACCCCAA
>JAODTR010016118.1:6939-26289 GCA_025399935.1 Amblyopsis rosae
CCCCAATAATCGTGTGTGATATTCTGATTTCAAGTACGATACGTTCCCTTGCCAGCCATTTACTGATGTTCCACAGGTTGGAGCAGTTACATACTTTTTATTAAACAGCCTGGAAATAGCTGTACTGTAAATACCAGTGGCTGGGGACAATTAATTAAGCCTCAATGGATCACTGATGCTTCCCAGCATGAGAATGGTAGATAGCTACTGGGAATTTTTCAGGCAGTGAAATATAGAGTAGTCTGAGTAGACATGACACTCACCTGAAAATGGGAACTTTCATTTTGTCCTTATACGGTGATACAGTTGCAGAATCTGAGTGGACTCAGGAAATGGATGATTCGACTCAACACCGTTCAACCGTCTGACGCATTTAAACAAGGTTCCGTAGTATCACTTCACTGATATGACCAACGTGTCCCTTTGTGGTCTGCCCACCCCTCCACAATCGGCGTCTGAAGGTCAGACAACATTGTACAATGTTGAATACAAATTACTAAGCTTCACAGCTGTGTTTAAACTGTACAGAGACACCGTGTTTTCCTAATGCCATGAACGCAAGGTACACAGCGCAGTAAACTAACAGCAACCTGGGAAATATCTTAGCATGACTTGAAAACGCCGTTATCCCAGGACCTCTGGACGCTTTGACCTGTCACCCCACCCTCAGAACAACATTTGTTTCTTCAGGCCATATTTAACCACAAGAAGAAAAACAAAAAACAGTTTTAAAAAGCCACAAAGTCCTATTTATTGGATACCTCATTAATCTTAATGCCAATGTCCTAAAGATACATTTAAAGAAAGCACCAATAACACAAAAATTATGTATAAAAATTTATTATTTGATAAAATACATATTTAAATATACAATGACATAAAAACAGCCCAATGACATGTAAATACAACCTGAATGAAGCAGGCAACTGTGTAGTAGTAGGGCAGAGGAACACAACGTAAAATCAGTAGGTTGAATAAAAGTGACATTAGTCAAATTAAAAAGAATAAAGTCTCCAACTCCCCTGTAAAGCAAGGTGGTAACCCTAGCTTTGGCAATGACCTGGAGATGCCCCGTCGATATAAAATAAAACTCTGTAAACCTTGCGATGCCGTCATACGACCATGTTACACAACGCTATACGTGACGTGGCATGTGCCCGTGTAGTGTCATGTGAGCGCCAACTGCTCTGAGCAGTGTCCAGTATTGTACGAACTGTATTAACTGACAATGTTTTGTGGTGGTGGTGGTGGTGGTGGTGGTGGGGGGGGGGGGATGCAGGTGCATGGCTAAGCATTCCACGCGTGTGCTCTACGTGGGACAGGGTGTCCCTGGTGTTTAATCGACCTACAGAAACACACAGGGGACGAGCAAACCCTCAACAAAAAAAAAAAACAAAAAAAAAATGAAAGACAAATTTTATGCCGTTTGCCGTCAAACATTTTCTACCAGGGAGGATTTAGTTTGACGCTCTTGATTCTGGGTACACACAGTGAACAATTAGTTCCCATGAACATAGCGAAAGTCAACTTCCTATGTGTACACGAGTTGTGATTTTGCCTACATGGCTGGTGTCGGTTGGACAACAAAGTCAGTTAAAAATAGATGTGCTCTAAAAACCAAGTAGCTGAACTGCATTGCTGTGCATTATTAACCTGAACAGTGGTACTGGCTCCCACTAAAACTAGACCTTTGCCCTTGCTACAATACACCAATAACGTTTTGACCAAGCAGATGCCTTGCCAGGATTGTGGTTAAACTTATAAACGTAGCGTTATTTATTTTAAAAAAAAAAGATAAAGTAAAATAAAGTTCTTGGGTCACATGGACTGAAGGCATTGGTTAGCATCACGGGGTACAAGATAACAATGCGACTTGTCATAAAAGGTCAGTAAAACAAGTAAGCTTATAAACCCAATGGGCCTGACCGTTCTGGTGTGTCATTAATAACTTCACTAGTCCACATCACTGACACTCAAATCAAGCCTCCCAAAGTGACCACCAAAATCAGCCTTCAAAACATGACCTCAGTCTCAGCGCCGCCGGTAGCTGTCGACACGTCAACAATGGCAGCTGTCGACGGAACAATGTGCCGCTGGCTTAGTGCGTTGACGTCCGCTCTTGCCAACAGAGCGACGCTCGCAGGCTCGCTGCCAGAAGGAAACGCCTACCACCCCCCCCCCAAACCCCACAGACTCTCCCAGGCCAGGCTTCTTAACAAACGCGGCCCCACCCTTCCCTTGCTAGGTTGAGACTTCTGAGGTTCCCGTCAAGTCAATAAGGTCCATTAGAAGGTGGGGTGGTTTGTGATCTGGGGAAAGAAGGAAGGGGTCTCAATTCCAGCTGTCAGGGGTGGATCCTCTTCTCATGATGGCCCGGAGTGGGCTGTGGGACACGGAGCCCCTCTTCTTCCAGCGGACTGGAACACAAAACGCACACAGCGCACGTCAAAACGCGTGGGTTTCCATCTCCGCACAAACAAAGGGCCAAATAAACCCCCCCCCAACACACACAAACATTTTAAGCATGCATTACAATAATAATCCCCTCATACCTGGGAAAGAGACCAGAGAGTCTGATTAAGCAATGTTTCACAGCACGATGCCATCATTGTCCTATAACAACATTGGTTGCGTACGACGACCGGTGTTACCATGACGTTCTGACCGCTTTGGATAAAAATGTGTGCTAAACGCTTCAAGTGTACAGTAGTATGCTATACTACGTGTATAGCAGTGTATAATATACTGCTAAAGGCTGTATGTATAATGTATATTATGCGTACTGTACAATATATCGTACATTACACACAGATAATAGCGTACATTACACGTACTGGATATATAATGTAATGCGTATTACATTATATGCAGTATGTGTAAACAGTCTCCTGACGGAGCAGGCAGAGCGTGACCCCTCACCTTTGCCCAGGCTGGCGGGCAGCGTGCTGCTCTTGGCCACGGCCGGCTTTGGCGTGGTGGCGGTCGACGCGGCGGCGGCAGGCGCACCCTCTTCTCCGGGCTTTGCACCGCCGTCCTGCTGCCAGTCGCTGAGCGCCCGCTGGAAGGAGTGCGCCAGGCAGGCGGTGAGGTCGCGCGCCCGCTCGGCGCGGCTGCACCAGAACACGCGGCACTGCAGCTGCTGGCCGGGCCGCCGGCAGATGTATAGGAAGACGTTGGGGCGTCCGGCGTCCGCCGCGCAGTACGCGATGTCCCGTAGGAAGGTCTTGGCCAGCTGGCGGCCCGTGCTCAGCTCCTTCACCTCCACGTAGCGCGGACGCACCACCAGGGCGTGCTCCTTGGCCAACTTCTTGCCCTTGTCCCCGCCGGACCCCGCCAGGAGGCGGCCGATGGCCTCCTGGGCCTGCTCGCGGTCCAGGGAGAAGATCTTCTCCGTGCCCAGGTAGTGCACCTTGAAGAGGGGGTCGCCGTGCGACAGGGACTCGGCGGTGCGGCGGTCGCGGCGGCGGAGGAATCGGCGGCGCAGCGCGGCCGGGGAGTCGCGCAGCGCCTGCACCAGGTGCAGCGTGCCCAGGGACATGGCCCGCTTCAGGCCGGGCTTGGGGGCGGGGCTCGGCGGCGGGGGGAATGCTGGTAGGTCCAGGTCGGGACGCTCTCGCCACCTACTCATCCACCCCTCTTCCAGAAGGGCACATTCACTCCTCTCTGAAACGGAGGGAACAGTTAGCACGGGATCCACTGCCAGGATATGTTCATCAAATGTTTGTTGATGTACTTTTTCCATTCAGGTGTTTGTGCTGTCCAAATGAATATTACTAGAGTCTAAAGAACAAGGCCACCACATTCTATCTGCTACTGAAGAGACGCATTCACAACTGTGTGCGCACACAGCCTAATATTAGATTAAGTCAAGACAAGCACCATTCAATATTTACAGACACCTTGCCTTTGCCTAGAATGACACCTCAAGTAATGTCACTCAAATACACCATCGGAAAACCCACCAAACAGGTTGCATAGATAGTGGTCTTGCACTTGGTTTACAACTGCAAAACATAACTTCCAATGGATTCAAGAGCTCAGAAAGCGTAAATATCGTTACATGCCACTCTAATGCCATATGAATAGGTATACAAATGTTGGATATCACCTGAGACAGCTACAGCAAGTACATGTGCTGGCAACCAGATATGACCAGTTTACAGCCCTTATGCAATACAGCTGGTCTCTCCGTTGTCTTTGACCCTCAAACCCTCACTTTTTTTTATAAACAGACCATTGTTACATTTTTTCCTCTGAACCCCCCCCCCCCCTCCCCTCTCCCTTTTCTCAGCTATTCTTTTTAACATCCTACAGACCCCTTTCAGAAGTTGTTCAGAGAGAGTTACCACCGACTGTTCAGAGTTGGTGGCTATTGTTAGTGAAACCCCTTCCACAGGAAACAGCTTTGCTTTAGCCTACAAATATTTCTCCTAAAAAACAATGGCATGATTTGGCGTGTGCGTCAACATAATGCAAGCTGAAATGAGTTATAGTCAAACTGACCCCGGATATAACAGAGCCATACGTTGCGGTTAACAGCTTCCCTTATATTTTGTCAGAGAAACCAACACATTGCACGCACACAAATCACATTGTTCACCTTCACTCAGTGGAAGGGCAAGTAATAAACCCAACTGTTTAGGAGGAAGTAGGCTACATAAATACAAAGTACACTACAGCATGTTTAGATGTGCATATTAGGTAGATAGCATTAAATACCAGTGCTGCACAGTCAAAGAGCGGTCATGTTATGTTACATTCTGTACACGGATGTCTTTGAAATATCGTGCAACAGCGCAGGTAACAAAGTTATACAATTTAATACTTCCATTAAAAATGTGTATTTGACTCAGTTATCGTTCATAATAGGCGACAAGTGAAATTTAGCCACAGGTATGAAGGTATAGCGGTGCGTGCCGTTACGTTAGATTATAAACTATTCTGACTGCGTTAAAAAATATATTCGGTGCATGTTGAAGTCTCACCTGTCAATAGTTTCATGCAAACGGCGTTCGGTCGAACTGCAGGTGAATTGTACTGTCCAAATGTCTTCTCCGAGCAACATGTGCAAGTTGTCCCCGTGTTGGTACTAACCACAAACTGACACTATCTCGAGGAGTTGCAAATAATATAACTAAGCAATAAGTAGGCTACCTACATCAAGACATAGGCTACGTCATATGAGTACTCCGCTCTAATAATATAAACACAAACAATATAAAAAAAACGCAAGGCGACTGGTTGAAAACGCAAACGTTTATCCCCCTGGTCCGTGTTACATTTAGCATCTAGCCCGAATGACTCAAAGCAGCAGCTACAGCGCTTTTGAACAGCGGGGGCGCGCGTCAGTGCCAGAAGTGTACGAGCATTTGCGTATGAGAGGTAAATTGGGCGTGCATCCAAAAAAGAAGCTTTAGACCATTTCTTACACTGAATTCTGTCAATTCTGGGTATTCAGAGTAAAGATAACTAGTTTAAAACTGATACGGGGTTAATGCGGAACTACGTGAATATAGGCTACTAAAAATAAAACACTTGAAATTTATAGTAGAGTAGATTTATAGCACACCATTAAAACACACATGCACAGAGAAATAATCTAGTCCAAACAGACGCCTTTAAACTGAACATTGCAATACTTCAAACCTGGCAGGAAAGTGGTTGTTTTGTCGTGTAGAAAAGAAGTACCTTTTCACATCATCGTGAATCGTGACCTTCATTTTCCATTGAAGCTAAGCGAATGAATTGCAATATAATTTTTGCTACAAAAAAGACTACGTTGTGTTCTTTCACGGATCACGGTTTCAGTGTACGTAAGTCGTTAACCCACCTGGACAGCCACGTGAAAACCCACCTCGTTAGCGTCTATTGCGTCACAAGAGTAATTCCCAAAGGGTAATAGTTGGCTGTAGACTTGTAGTCGTTCTTTCGACTGTTTATTTTGGAGACGTTTGAACAGGTTCCACATGTAAGTGTGTGTGTGTTAGATAGAGCGAGAGAGAGAGAAAGAGAGAGAGAGAGTGTGGGTGTGCCTTGGGGAAACAGTAGGGACCCTGTTTCATTTTGGGTTGAACCCGTCAACAGTTAAAACCCTGGACGTCACAGGGACAGCCGCCCCAATACACCTATAGTATAGCCGGGCACATTGGAGCTATTGTGGGGTGCCAGTGACATAATGGAGCATCTCTGTAACACATGCCCTCTGAAAACCTGTTTTTCTCTCTCTAAGGTGCTAAAATGCAGACAGCAGCAGTACGCCCAAACCTCACTGTAGTGGCGTCATGCGCGGTTAAATGGCAGCCATTGTTGCAATGTTGTGAGTTGGTTGATGTTGGACATTTGGAAGGTTGTTCCTGTTGTACAGGAGGTCTCCATTGCAAGCCACTAGACGACCCAGGTTAATGGTAATGTCAAAGACATATCTCCTGGGATGGGACCTCTATTCAGGTCTCTGGTATCTTTGCCCTCAGTCCACAAGAGTGTGAAGTGTGAAAGTTGGGGTACCCAGATAGCATACTACTTTACAGTATCTACTTGATAGTATTGTATACACTTCATCTGGTACCATGTTGCAGAGAGACTACTCTAAAGGTAACCGGGGGTGCGTTCAGAATTCGCAAATATAGCAGACGTTTGCGAACGTTTGCAAACATGTTTAAACAGTTTTGCGTTGAAGCTGGACGAAGAGTGAGCGTTTAAATCTAATATTTTTGGAGAAAAAAAAAAGTTTACAGCAAACATGTTCGTCACGAACGTTCGCCAATTCTGAATGCACCTCTTATAGCGTTGACAACAATGAAGAATGCTAATTCCATCCCAGTGACACCAATAAAGTCATTCCATCACTTGGAAGTATAGCCTACCTGATTTGGATTCTTCCAACAAAGGTTGAGAATGGTGAAATCAGAGAATTACGGTCTGCTAACAACACACTCATTTTCTACTGTCTTCCCAAGTGTTGTTTTTTTTAGCCAATGTGAGTAAAGGGTACCATGCTTACCATGTGAGATGTGGGCCCTGAGCCTGTCGTGTGCTTAAGGCCTATATAATAAATACATTACAATAGATTCGACTTGACCTCAACAGGGAGTTTTGCGTATTTGCATAATAAACAGCTGACCTGCCAAAACATGATAACTGAAAACCGTATTATGCATCACATTGAGCTACTACAATGACAGATAAGGGCTATACAGTTACATGCGAGAAGGAAGCGGAATAAATGTTAATTCAAGGGTTGAGATACGAAAGTGTTGTTTCAGTAAGGCAATTGGCATTTAAATGATTGCATGCATCACGCTGCATAATATCCCATTGGAGTTTCTGGTAAAGTAATGATTCCTTTTGAATCCCTCAATCCATTGTGCAGGGTAGACCAGCATACCTGCATGTAAAGCCCCCAAGCCCCCACCTTTTTATTTATTTTGATTTATATCTGACATTTTTAAATAATTTACTTAAATGGAAACTATGCTGACCACAATGTTGTTTTCTAAGTTTTAACTTAAAAACATGGAAATAATATAAATATTTATGGTAAATGGACTGCTTTTATCCACAGTATTTTGCCTCACATTCATACACCGATGGTGATTGCTGCCATGCAAGGTGCAGTTATGGGGTTGGGTATCTTGCTCAAGGATCCTTACGGGTATGTCAACCTGAGGTTTGAGCCCACGACCTTCTGGCTGACAGCCCAACACCCAGACCACTTGACCATCTTGTCGCCCCCCCCCCCCATATTTACTAATCTACATATGTCAGGTACAGGCTGTGAGCACAGGCCTATACGTGGCATTTTCTACTCTTTAAAAGACCACCGTGCACTACAAGCCAGTTCCTACCAACCCCAATTCACTGAGCATGCGTTAAGATCGTCCATGGCTATAGTGTTCCTGTTATTAGTGAAACGCACCAGGCAGTCTGTTCTTGTTCAGCGGCTTAAAATGGGGAAGTTGGACGAAGCTCAATAATGCAGCAGGAATGGTGAGGCGTGTTAAATGACCTGGAACACACACAGCAGGACGGTGTGTGTTTACCCGCGGTGAGCATGACAAAAGTTTGTTGTATATTTTTCATGTACAAAATGTGTTCCACCCAGTCTACAGAAAATGCACTGGGGAAAAAACAACAACTACAAAATCTAACTATTGAGAGAAAATCCCATTCTAACGCTGTTAAATAGTTTGTAGAGTAAGCAGGGCATTTGAAGTAGCTATGAACCACAGTTATAAAATAGCACCGGTCATTTTATGTGTGTTTACTTGTGCTGTTCTGGTTCACTGTGATTCAATTGCAGCATAACTTCTTTGAAGTGCTGGACTTCCAGTTAATCTTGCCAATCATTACATTTGACAATGGCAGTGCTGGTGTTTTTATAAATTATGACGGTGATCTTGTATGTGTGTGTGTGCGTGTGTGTGTGCGCGTGTGAGAGAGAGAGAGAGAGAGAGACTCAGAGAACAACTGAGGAGTGTGAACCTCCCGCCCTTTTTTGGGAAACCTACAGGAGTTTCTTGCGAGTTAAGCAACACAGCCCACTATTTGCATGTGATTATAATACCCATGAGGTTTAATCAATACTATTTCACACCTCACTAGTATGTGCAGGTAAACAGATTGGTTTATCACACGCAGGCCTGTCACGATAACAACGCCTATTTCTGTTGGCCAATATATTGTCCCAGAAATAATTGTGATAAACTATATTGTCAGAATCATGACAATAATATATTGAATCGATGAGCTACACAAAAAAAAAATCGCAGTTTAAAGACTTTAGCAACACCATTTAGTTGTGTTTCTGAACCATTTTCATAATTTCAACTTAAAGGAGAAGGTACATTTCCATGGGGGAATTGACTTGCCTACACGGTTGTGTTAGTCTGTTGTGTTTTGTAAATGACTCTCTGAGTGTATAGGGGCACCCCTCTCTGAACCCAAAATAACGGCAACAGTTGGTTGGCTGAAACCGAGATGCAACCTCCGGGGCTGAGAAATGAATACAATGCAGAAGTGCTAAAAGCTGCAGTTCATCAAATGGCCACTTGAGGCTGGCAGCAAAAGGGAATGAATCCTCATAGACTCCAGTGTTAAAATGTCAGATTTTACAGCAAAAATAAACATGTTTACAACCTGGTTAAACAAAGTAAATACTATTAAATTAAAAACCTTTTGGTCTCTATAGATAGTCTCCCCCGTTAATGACAACTGGACAACTGTACGGGGTGAATTCGTTTTTTCCAATTATAATGGATAGGGGGGCGTTACAGGTGGAGTCACTGCAAAGATGGCGACGGTCTTCAAACCCGTTCTTGAGAAAGCTATGGATGACGTGATGGAGTGTTTGCCCAATTACATATACAGTCTATGGGTGACGTCATGAAGGGCTTGTCCATTTATATAATGTATAGTATCGTGATATTCGTGATACAGCATTTTGGGTAGGGAACACTATGAAGAATGATTCCGGCCAGAGAATCGTGAGAGGATTGTTTTATTCCTTCTTTTCGGCGAACAACATGAAACCATTGTAGCTCTTGAATAAAGTGGCAGTCAGAAAAACATTCCACTGGATTGTGGGTATATGTATGTCCACGTGTGTGTGCGGTCTGAAAAACACAAATATATAGGGTAAATCTAAGTGTGACAATATTAGAGCTCAATTACACTAGGTGGAATAGTACAACATAATAAATAATATAAGGCAGTAAAGTACGAATAACTACCCAAGTAAACAGTAATACACAATAGAGCTTTAAACTCATTAACATTGACAGGTTTGTATATTGCTCACTTTTCCGAGCTACAACAACTGCATCATTTCACTCATTATGCGCATGGAGAATTCAACAGAACTATGTGCAAGTTAAATGTAAATTCTGTTAAATAAAACATGTAACAAACACAGAACAACCTACTTTCTTTGCATTCACGTGCACACACAACAGAAGGAGAAAAAAGGTGAGTCCTGGTTGCCTTGCTCTCGTGCGACCTGACACGGACCATGATGCATTCACTCGTGTCACGCACAGTTCGGCATCTTACGTCATTCACATGCAGTAGGCTTTCGTACACAAGTCTATGGATGATGACACGCAGTTATTTGTCCATTTATATATACAGTCTATGGTGACGTCACGGAGGGTTTGACCATTTATATATACAGTATATGGTGACGTCACAGAGTGTTCATCCATTTACATTATATACAGTCTATGGTGACGTCACAGAGGGTCTGTCCATTTATACATACAGTCTATGGTGACGTCACAGAGGGTCCATTTATATATAAAGTCTATGGTGACGTCAAAGAGGGTCTGTCCATTTATATATACAGTCTATGGTGACGACATGGAGTGTTCATTGATTTACAGTATATATACAGTCTATCGGTGAAATTAGTGAATCTTCCCTCACACTGACACTGTTTCCAAACAGTGGGAATTTGAGGTGTAGGCACATGCCCCTAGTGACCAGATAATACACACCTCTTCTTTAAGTTATACCTTAACTGTGAAATAAAATGTCTACAATATATTTTTCTGCTTGGCCGGTTAAGTTTAAGGGAATGAAGGTACTGTAACCTTGGCACAGTGTGAAGTCATGGTCTGTGCAGTTTGCGGTCAATAGCAAAATTGCCTACCCGTGTATACACATGCACACATACACACAATCAAAAGTCTCCTTCACAACCTGTTTTGGCTACAAACTGAGCTTTGATGTGTAAGCTCTGAAGAAGAGCTGATTTCCTCGGGACGTTTTGAGCCTGTATGTTTGGACTGTACCTATTGTAGAACGTGCATAGCGCCAGCCCGTGGAATGTTTACTCACAACTCACAAGAATAGTCATCTAGGTTATGCTAACCATGGTAGTACAGCAATCGCCGGAGGTTGTTTTACGGGGTAAATATCACGGTGGAACGTTTTCCAGCTCTAAATATGTTTATGTTGTGTTGAAAAATATGTAGGATATTATCTTTTAACAGCTTTGTCATTGAGAGATGACAAATCATTACATTTACATGCTGCAATAATTAATAAACCTTAAAGGTGGAAAGACTTCTATCTTATCTTGTAAAAAGTACATTTTTATTTCTCATTATAGTACATACCAATTGTAGCCTGCAGTATACAGTATGTACACATTTCTCTAACAAAATGTAACCATGATTTTAAAATTGCTATGTTTCTGTTTATTCTGCTATGAAATTCTTACAGTTGTACAAGTCATTCAGTATATGTCAGGCTGGAATCTGCACTGTAAGGATACATTGAGTAGGTTACTGTACATGCATTAGACAAAAATAGTTTTGTTTGCTTACAGAGTAGCACGCTATTTGCTGTTATCTGTAAACATAGTTGACCCAGACAGATAAAGTGACAGAGCTTCTGTACTAGGTTATGTGTAGCCTGTGGAGAAACAAAGAACTCCACTGTTTTATGGCACTGTCATCTAACTACTGTACTGTATACATGGAAGCTATATGGAGTGAAAAAGTGCTTCTCTGTAATATGTGCATTGTGATGGATAGGGCAATTTGTTTTGCCTTACTTGACAGGTTATTTTCCAGTTTACTGGAAGCCAAGGGGGTATTTTTCTTTTTTACAGTAATTTCTCAGAGAATATTTAATCTGAAAAACATGCATGCAACCAATAAACCGCTCACAGAATAACAGAGCTTTCTCTTACTGTAAATAAGAACAATGCGCTATTGTTACATTTCCGAGTGCATCTGCCACCTGAGCTGTGATTAACTGTGTCCAAAAGTGAAGTCACATGACTCACCCCTGACTTAGTATAGGCTTAGTATAGGCTAAAAAAAAGAAAAAAGCCAGAAGGGGTCACCAAGTTGCAGCACTACTTACTGTAGGTATATGTCCTAATATGGCATGCTAATATGTTACTACAGGCTATGTGTTGTCTAGAACTGAGTGCGGTCACTGTGTGTGCCTTCCTTATCTTCTGCATGGATTACATCAGCTTGCTGATGAGCTAATTTCCCCTTTTTTCCAGAATACATTTTGGATAGCTTGAGCGTCTGAGGATGGTCGAGACAAGAGGAAGCGTTTCTCTATGGGGGAATTCCTCCAGCCATCTGAGATCATCGTGGGAGTAGTCTATATTGTTTGTTCTGTAGGCCTTAAGTTCTAGGTGGGACCACAACATTCTTCAGAAGTGTCAGTCAGTCACTACTGTACTGTACATCTCAAACGTCAGTGTTCCATAAATATTACTAATTGTGGTCGTTGACATTTATGGTCAAAAAGGTCTATGAAGCGGAGAGAAGATTGGGCCATGGGTGGCTAGGGGGAATTATACAATAACATAGAACTAATCCAAATAGAATTTAAAATAGGTTGCTCATGTCTACATGACTAGTTATTTTATTATGATGCCCTCCCTAAACTGGACAGGAAGATGTTGCTGGTTGTGTTTGGCAGTAGAAATGTGGTGTTGTGTTCTCAGTTTCAGCCAGATCACAAGCACACACACATAATAAAACATTTTGGACCTGTCGTTTTATCAGTGTTACATGTTTTGTTTTGACTATTTTGTCAATGCAGCGTGAGACATTGAGGGCTGTTGTGATGAGTTCACTACTATTGAAATGCTCGTCGGCTAAAGGACCAATCAGAAACCAGACTAAACAGGAAGAGATGCCTTCCTGTGCCTGGCAAGAGGGACATCAAACTATTTGTGAGCACACATTGAATGAAAACACCAGTAGCCTGCAGCAATATGTTACCAACAAGCTAACTGAAATAACCTGGAAAATCACATTTGTGGAGTTAAATCCAGATTTACCGGGGTAACATCAAGTCAGATCAATGAATTAACCTGCAAACTCAATACCATGAAGATTTTACAATCCTAAAACCTATTAGACAGGCGTCATATCCTATTTTAGCATTTTAGGTTCCTTTCATGTCAACAACTGACCCATTACTGGCATCATTGGACATAAATGGCTGGTTCTATGGCACACAACACAATTCTGAAAAAGCCTTATTGACAAAGATTACATTTCCTGCCATAAAACAATTTTAAATAGCTAGAGTTTATTTAATAAAATTTCATTTATACTGAATAGTGCACAACAGTGATTTTAATATTCGATTATTTAGGCCTACTTAAAAAACGTTAACCAAAAACAATTAATTGTCTTTGGCCCAACCTATGAGCATACACCTTGTCTTGCTCGGTCCAAATGGGCAAACTTAAATGCAACTGTTACCCAAACTCCAGGAATAACGGAAAGTGGGTAGGTTTATTAGATTGGACCATCGTGGCTGTTTTATTTTAAACTAATATGAATGACGCATGCGAGTCTATTTTGGGTACAACGTTTGGGTCAGTGTCAGTCAATAGCTGCGTGTGCAGTCATGTCGTGTGCCACGACTGTTCAAATGCAAAATAAAATAAAAAGTGCGCTTACTCAGTTAATTCACTTATTCATTAAACGTATTTCCAAAGGCCGTTGTCGAGTGCGTGTAGCCTCTTAACGCACGTCACCAAATAGGCTGATGAAAACAGCGGCAAGGTCTATTTATTTCCTACCAGAATACAGCCGTTAGTCATTCAAACGGGCGCACTGCCTATCTGGCTGAAAACTCTGTCTATTAATAGGAACATGTTTACAGGGAAAGACCGGCAATGAAGCATATTCACTGCGAAGCCAGCCGAGCAAAGTAGCCCTTCCCCGATCATTTCCTCCCCACCCTATTCTATAGAATGGTCTGTACTGTGACAAAACTCTCGCAAATGTTATTTTAGCCCATAATAACGTTTTCCTATTTATAGCACATAAACTACTTCAGCCTAGGCTTCTTCAGATGCGAGAATCGCACATATAGGCTACTTTATTTCAAACATCAAACCAGCGTCAATAGATGATTATATATTACCTTTCCAGAATATGACATGGCAAACCTTAAGTGAAACTACAGTATAGGCTATCATTTCAGGTATTAAAAACAATTATATTATAATATATATATATAGGCTTCAGGCTACTCAGGACAATAGGAAACAATATGGTAATTCTAGAGATAATTATTTTCCTTTGGTAATCTATTAAAAAATAATATTAGTCCTATTTGTTTCATGTAATAATCCTATGTTGCCGACAGACGAAACGGTTTATTCACACCGTGTAGAAAAAAAAGTTAACTGTATGGTATGGTTTATGGTTTATGGGTATATGTTTTATGGGTAATTCTCGTCACCGCCTTCACGCAGGAGGGCGCTGTTAACCCACGCAGCAGCCTATTTTGGGGCGATGATGAGTCGCTCACGACCTCCATCTACCGGGATTTGAGTAGCTGGCAAGGTTGTCGGCGCCGCGTTATACCATGGAGTTCTCTATTCGTGCGGCCAATTTGGAAGACTGCAAAGATATCTCAAGGATGAGCTTGGTGAGGAGTAGATACGGGTGTGCGTCCACTGCGCAGTATATCTCCGACCCAGCGCACCCACACACACACGTGTTTGTGATTGCCGATGGAAGGGAAAACGCAATCACGTTGTGTCCTACGTCAGTCGATGTAATACATATTTCGATTAATGGGGTTATGGCCCGATTTTGAGAAAATGTGTATTTATTAGTTATAATCAAGGCATATAGGTCTATCTGTACACACGGCTCTAATGAAACGCTGTAGGCTACATTAATACGATGTCATTGACCATTCAATGACAAAATTATAAGAAAAGTTTCTCTTGTGTCCACAGGAATTGGCTGAATACGAAAAAGTCACACATCTAGTGAAAATCACGCAGAGAGGTAGGATGCGCTACTATTTCCAGTGTTGGGCAAGTTACTCAGGAATAGTAATAAGTTACTAAATTAAATTATTTTCCTTCAAACGTATTACTGGGTATTAAAAGTAGTTAGTTACTTGTTACATTACTATGTTACTTCATCACTACGTCACTACTCTGCCTCGCCCCTTCTGAAAAATGACAACCTGTGTAGCCAGCTCATTTTAGAATGTAATCCTCTTTATTGGAACAATAATGAACCTGAGGAGTCAACTATCAGCCAAAGTGAAAACATTGCAGCCTCTCTAACCAGATGGTTGGACAGGTTGGTTCAATTAGCCTACCCCAAGTTTGCTAGGACCAGACATATTGTTCTTGCAGTATTACTTGTATTAGTAATTATAATATTATTGCTTTGGAAAAAGTATTTAGTTGCACTACTAGTTACTGTAAATTTATTACTTTTTCTAGTAACTAGTTACTGCCCATACTAATAACTAGTTACTGCCAAACACTGATTATTGTCTTGCATTGCCTCGTTATGGTTCTAATTAATCTAATACATCAAAATTGACTTAAAGACCATGTGTTTTACAAGTTTCAGGCAAACAGCAGAGTAGCCTAACTAAAGTAGCAATCTGTGGTAATGCAGGCAATCAGTGATCAAAATAACAGATTCTTGTTTTACATAAATTTGCATGTTATGATGTGCTTATGGTGAGAACCTGAGGGATGTAATTGACACTTCTCCAACTTTACAGGAGGGCCAAAACAACAGTTTCCAATTCACATGCGCCTTTTTGGCACCAGCGTTTCATCAGCTTCATCTAAATGCATCGGCCCATCTGATGAGAATATGAACAAAGCATAACATGCAGTTTAATAGAAATAACAATCTGTTGTGATCAGATCTAAATATAACTTAACACATCCGTACCACATGCTTTCCAGATATGCATTTCTCAGTGCCAAGAGGGCTTAAGTTCAGTTTGGCACCAACTGGCATAGTATGTTCAGTATATAAGTCTTTTGGTTTTTAATGAATAACCCCAAATTGATTCACATTTTATTGTCACATACATGTAGCAAAATTCATCCTCTGCATTTAACCCGTCCCTCAAGGGAGCAGTGGGCAGCCGCTGTGCAGCGCCCAGCTCCAGATTGGATCCAGTGTCACTGGTCACATGACACTGGGAGAGTGAACCTAACATGTTTTTAGATAGTGGGGGAAACTGGAGCACCTGGAGGAAACCCACAAAGACACGGGGAGAACATGCTAACTCCACACAGAAAGGCCGGGACGACTGGGGTTTGAACCTGGGACCTTCTTGGTGTGAGGCCACAGTGTTATCCACTGGGCCACCGTGTAAGAATTCACTTTTGCCCTTTTGGCAGTGGAAAGAGCTCATCAAGAGCTTCAATTTCACCCAAAATGTAACTTACGCCTCTCTGGTTCTCAACCCTCGATATGTTAAATAAAGACATATTTTAAATGAACATAAACACATGTCTTGGGCTAGAACCAGACATGAGGGAATACAATGATTTCAACTGTCACTGTCTATCATAACGTCCAGACTTGGAGCAGGACGGCTTCTCGAAGAATCCATTTTTCCATGGAATCCTCGCTGAGGTTCCGGAACAACATAGGAGTACAGATGGTGAGGAATGACTGGCACACGTTTCTAAATTTCCACTCCAGATGCTATAAACGAGTCCAAACTTAACAGGTTCAAGGTTACCATACGTTTTGATGTTCATTGGTTGTATTTATTTAGGTGTAATAGTATGTAGGGCTGGGCGATATATCGGTATTTAATTTATATCGGTATGTTTTAAAAAGAGAAATAAAATTTGACAATATCGTTTATAGTTATATTATGCATTTGTTCAATTTGTTCATCTCTCCATACCTGTGTGACGGAGATTGTCTGTCCCCCTCTGGGAACCCCGATATCCTACGCAGAGAGCGGCCATTCTACAAGGCAGGCTAAAACCCATGGACCCTAGCCTGCGTCGCCAGAGCGTCCTATGAGGCATTGGAGAGCGAAGATTAACTTAACTGCACAGCTACCAGCTGGCCACCGTTACGCCTGCACTTTGTGGCGTCAGGAGAGAGTGATTTAGTGCGTTCAGAGTGTCAAAGGGGCAGAGACACCAGAGAGAGCTCACATATGTCGGCCTACAAACTCCGCTTGCACAAGTTGACATTGAGGATTTGAAGCGCACCTTTTTTTAGAGTAGCCAATGAGAGAGAGCAGATAGGTCACATTCTCAATTTCCGTTTCTGAGATACAGGTAGCCAGCTAGTATTACAAGGTACCATGTAATCAAAAACAAATGTGGATAAAATTGAGTAAACTGTCATTATAGCTGCAATATTCACAACCTCTCTGCTATGGATTTAACCATACAACTACAATTAATGTCACTAAAAAGAAAAAAAATGCACATATCCGTCAGGTTTTCAGTTTTTTTTCTCCTACTGAACATTTAGCCCACTACCTATCTATATCGTGTATCGGTATTCAACCTAAATATATCGGGATGTGATTTTTGGTCCATATCACCCAGCCCTAATAGTATGCAGAATTTGCAGCTTCTTGTACTGTATCTGTGTAAGCCTAAAGACCAATGTAGTTAACCAGTGGTTCATGTCAAGACACATTCCTTGCCTCTAGCAACTTCACAGTTTTGGTCCGATTGGCTTCTCCATCTGCGTCTTAGCAACCACCGTGACCCATCTGTACATGAAACTGCCATGATAGCATAGGAGCATTTGCATCCACAGTACTGTAGGTTTCCACGACGCAGTCAAATATATTTTAATAGTCGTCACCGCATGCATTGTCTCTGTCTGTTGTGGCGCTGGCATGTGCCAAGCACTAATATGTCCTGCCTCACGCTAGCGTTAAAAAACTCATTCAACTGACTTCAATACAGCCAAACAAATTGAGCTGCTTTGGTTAATCCTTGTCAATCTTACCGATTCTCACACAAAGTCACCCGGGAAATTTGGCGACCCTGATGTTAAACGTGAACAATTTCTCCCTTTCCCAAATTATCTTAAGTAGCTAGTCTAACGTTGTACATTGCCTTTTAATGTACTTAAGATGTCTTTGAGTCTTGAGAGAGGCGTCAAATAAAAATAAATAAAAAATAAATAGAAAAATAAATATATTATTGCTGGTTTGTTGCCAATAAAGTGTCATCCTGGTGGTTTTATATGGCGTTTTAGCACGACCCTGTTTAGCATTGACACACACAAGGCATTTTTCAAGCTAACTGATCTGCCAATGTTTATATATATATGTATATATAAAACACCTCTCCAACTCTTTAACCTTTTGTTCATCTCTTTTATATCCTTAAATCTGCCTCTATGTACTATAATATAAACGGCACTGAGCAGGGCGGTGAGAGTGGGCCACCCTGCCAGCACATGTCTGCGTGAGGTGTACTACTGACCCGACTTTAAACGTTGTTTTTCAGGCCACACAAAGATAGGGTACGCGCTATACTTCTACTCCTATAGCTCGTGGAAGGGCAAAGCTGTTTACATGGAGGACCTGTATGTGATGCCTGAATATAGGGGTATAGTAAAGGCTTATCGATTCTCAGTGGAAATTGTCTTTTTCTGCATTGAATGTAATCATTTGTTTTATAAGAAGACTAACTTGTTCTAAATGCATTTTGAATTAATGTGATTAATTGTTGCGTAACACGCAGGTTTAAGATATCTGAAGGGGTACCAGAAGGGTTTCTTTACAACACAAATACATGTATGTAAAAGCACACATGCGTCCCTTAATGTGCGTTATGTCTTCCAGGAAAAGGAGTCGGGAAAGCTCTGATGAGCAAGATAGCACAGGTGAGCTAGCATCTATCACAATGCCTCAGAAATTGAAAGTTGTTTCTTTATAAGCATGGTGTGGTAATGCCCAAACTGCCCAACAAAGGGGCAAATGTGAAACGAGGTTGTTCCCTTTACAGACTTATTCCAATACATACTGTACAGTAGGCTATACAGCTCTGGATAAAAATAAAGAGACTACTGCCTTTTATATATATATATATATATATATATATATACACACACACGAGTGTAGGCTCATTCTGTCAGTATCTTCGGGGTTCCATTCTCTGACTGATTGAGGTGGCTGGGGAGCGGGTCTGGGGTCCCTGGTGGTTTATGTTTTGGGGATAGTGGGAATGGGACTCCCGATGTTTGTGATTGGAGGGTTGGGATGATGAGTGTAACATGTAACACTTTATTTTTTATATATTGTATTGTTTTTACTAATTTTGTATTGTTTATAATGACGTTGTAGTGTGAAGCACTTTACACGTTACGTGAATTTGTATGAAAAGTGCTATATAAATACAGATTGATTGATTGATATATATGTGTATATATGTATGTATGTATATGTATGTGTGTATATATATATATATATATATATATATGTATGTATGTATGTATGTATGTATGTATGTATGTATGTATGTATATATATGTATGTATGTATGTATGTATGTATGTATGTATGTATATATACATACATACATACATACATATATATATA
>JAODTR010016136.1:0-26286 GCA_025399935.1 Amblyopsis rosae
TGCGTGCATGCTCGTGTGTGTGTATGTGCGTGCGTGCTCGTGTGTGCGAGACAGTGCGAGAGAGAGAGAGAGAGAGAGAGAGAGAGAGAGAGAGAAACAAAGACAACAAGGAGATATGTAATATAACTAGGGATGACACCGATACGATACTGAGATCGGTATTGGCCGATAGCCAAAGCGCCGATATCTTTATCTGTATCGTGACTGAAAAAACTGGATGGTGCCACTTTGCCATATTTCCAGTGCAGATTGCGAAAGGAATACATATTTCACAAAGACCAAATGTGGAATTGTTAAATCAGATAGCTTTTTATGTTACAGTAGCAAACACTTTCGATGGAGTGATGATGATTGATAAATGATTTTGCAATCTGTCCTGTAGAAAGATAGGGAGAGGCAAGATACTAAGTCTACAGACAGACGCAACAGAGTGAAAGAGAGGCATCATGTCGATAGAAAGGATAGTCACACAGAATGACCATTGTGCAGTTTGGCCAGGATGAGTTTACACACGTTGCCGTGTGACACTTTCGATGGGTGGAATCTGCAAACATGTATGTGTATACACGCAGGCTTAACCTTAGATAACAAACTGAGTGGAGAGTGGTTAAAGTGTACTCAGTGATGGCTGACACATAAAGAAACCCTGAGAGAAGCATTATCAATCATTTCCATTCTAAATTTGGGAAGTGAAATTTTGTTTTACTTCTCATGCACTTTTGGATTTGCAATATGGTTATTGCGATGTTGCCTATTTCATATACTATAATAATGGGCCTTGTATTTGCGACAATATTGTATAAACACCTGTTGATTCCTACTGTAAGATATCCATCCATCCATCCATCTTCATCTGCTTATCCAGAGTCGGGTCGCGGGGGCAGCAGCTCCAGCAGGGGACCCCAAATCTCCCTTTCCCGAGCCACATTGGAAAGCTCTGACTGGGGGATCCTGGGGCATTCCCAGGCCAGTGTGGAAATATAATCTCTGTTGAGACTGTAAGATATGTACATTACAATGTTGTGACCATCACGCACAAACTAAATCAAGTCAAGGCTATTGCGCATTAGCTTGGCATAACTGCATCTTTTTGTTGGGGTGTTGACCGCTATCAAGAGATAATCTTTAGTTTTAAAAGATTGTGTAACGCCTGCAGTGGCAGTGAATTGATAAATTGTGAAAACGTAATAAATAAATAAATGGCAATGCACTGATGCCAAGTGGCATGCTGTGGCTGTGATGCAGTGCTGCTAATAGCCACCAGGGGCATTAACGTGCAAAACTTGTTGGAACAAATTACCGTAGAGAAACAATTCCACATTTCCTATTAAATCTATAATTTGTATACAGTATAATGATGATAATAATAATACTAAATTGTATATAAAAGAGTGCCTTTTATAATATATATGAATATATAATACAGTATAACATCAGTTTAATAATTGACTAACCATGTCACAAAAAACTTGCTGGCCTGACGAGCAATTCTGCAATGGCTTCACAATGCCGGATGTAATAGGGAAATGAATTCCAGAGTTTAGGGGCAGTGTGACAAAAGCTGTCCCACCCATGAGGTTCATGTCCGGTGTTGTGAGAATAGGCCTGCTGAGAAGGATCATATTGAGAGGGCAAAGGTTTAGTTCTTCAGGAGGTTAGTGAGGCCTTAAATGTGAAGAGCAGAATGTTACATTTCATTATAGGCAACAAGAAGCCAATGAAGGTAGATATGGTCTGTTGGACTGCTACTCAAAGTTTGACTAATCCTCACCGTTTGAATGTATATTTCCAGTACCACTTTCTCCTCTATCTCTAAAGTTACCTGACAATTCAACCACTTCTTTATCCAGCTGCCTACTTTTCCTCTACCACAACATATTTTCTGTAACCCCACAATTTATGGGAATCTATTTTAATACAAGAAAGGAAACATAAGGAGAAACGGTTAAAAAGAAAACAGGAGCAATGCGACAGACATTCAAGGGCGTTACATCACATCCTGTTTTTATAAGCGGGCTGGCTCTGAGCCATCAGGTTTGATCTTGTGCTCAAAAAGGTTGAAGGGACTCGATGATTCGGAAGCAAGTGGGAGAAAGGAATGACTACTCCATCTGTTTTGACTGAAGAATGCTCAACACTTCTGTGACTGGTTTGCCCCTTGTCCTTGTGAAAATAATTGTTTGGGTAACTGCACTTGGCACATCCAATTAATGTTATATTGTCCCTTATCACTGTTGGGCAAGTTACTCAGGAATTGTAATACGTTACTAGTTACTTATTACTCCTTCAAAATGTAACATTACTTATTACTGAGTATTAAAAGTAGTTTTATTACTAGTTACATTACTATATTACTTTCACAATCTTTACCCTGTCTCGCCCATTCTGATATATGACAACCTGTATAGCCAGCTCATTTTAGATTTGAATCCTCTTTATTGGATAAATATTTAACCTTAGTAGTCAACAATCAGCCAAAGTGAAAACATTGCAGCCTCTCAAACCAGATGATTGGACAGGTCGGTTCAATTAGTCTATCCTGTTTTGCTACGACCAGAAATCTCATTATTGTAACCATGTAATGCAGCATTACTTGGATTATTAATTGTATTATGACTGTTTTGGAAAAAGTAATAATATTACAGTAGTTACTAGTAGCTAGTTACAGCCCAACAATGTCCATTCTGTAGAATGTCCTATTTACAAACTGCTCCCATTTTTCAATAAGCAATCTGAGAATATAGAAATATGAATACCTAATTTATTATATTTTGACCTGAATGGCACACAAATAACATACACAAATAGGGTTTGTGTGTGCACTATTGCAAAACAATAGCCATACAATCACAGGCTCAATGTTGCAAGACTGTCTGTGTGTGTGTGTGTGTGCGTGTGTGTGTGTGTGTGTGTGAGAGAGAGAGAGAGAGGGCAGCTTTAAAGGCAGGTCTTGTGAAGAACCATACTCAAACCACACCCATCCCATCGCTGGTCTCCTCTTCTTCACATGGCTTGACCTTATTTGGTTTGTGGGCCTAGCTCCACTGTTGATTGGCTGGGGAAAACAGCATTCAGATTCCTTAAAGCTGTAGAATCTACACCTGTACTGACATGCATTTGAGGAAATGTACACCACACACACACACACACGCGCACCACACACACCACAACAAACTTTCATGTAATCTTGACCTTAATTCATTTAATCACAATTAATAATCATTTTAAAGATATGACATTTGACTATTTGTTCCAATGTCACTTGACTCCCCTGCCCTCCCAACAAGCTTGTATTATTATTTTTAGTTTATTTTGTATATATTTCCCAAATATATATTTGGTTTAAATGTGTCCTGTTTCTAGAATGTATATTCATGCCTTTGTCAAATGTTTATTGCTATAGTACATCTCAGCCAAATGTTATATCTCTGTATTTACCTATTTGCAAAGTGTTTTGAAAGGCATCCTAAATAAAATTGATTATTATTATTATTATTATTATTATTATTATATGCTGTTGGTTTTTGAACTCTTTACCAAAAACACCTCTCCTGCCAGCGCCATAGGTTGCTTCCTCAGAAGCTCCGCCCTTCTCATTGGAAATACATCACCAGGATAAGAATGTTTGGTGCGGTCGGTCCCACCTTGTTTGTGTTTACATTTACAGTCAGATTCTTTTCTCATGCAGCGTTCACACAGAACAGGCTGCTAGCGCACCGCAAGGAAATAATATAGATATGAGTATTATCTTACAATCGCTGACCGCACCTTTTATTTGTTAAGCTTGACGGACCTGCCCGTGTGGACCCCGCCCCTATGCCTGTAAATGGGCCTTTAATAGAAGCAAATCATATATGTTTATCCACACTGTTGCAGAAGAGATGCTGTAAAGAAAAAGATTTCTAACTATTCATTGGCCAGTTTATTTACTATGTTAATTTCCCAATCAGCAATCCACTTAGGTGATGCATCTATATATCCTAAATACTTAAATGGGACTATCTGCTATAACACTATAATTATTCTAACGCCTTGCAACTGGGATGGATCATTTCCTAAATCTGATGACTCACTCTACACAAGAGAGGGAGAAAAACTAACATTACGTCATCATAAAAATGGGAAAAGCGTCTTAATCTAAAACTAATACTAAATACTAGGTAACTAGGTACTAATCTAATACTAAAGACCCTCTTACCCCCCATCCAGCACTTTATCAGTGTTTTGAGGAAGTTGCTTATCACAATTTTCATGGCTCCTAAATGAGTTTGCTTTCACGGGAACACAACGCATAAAGGAAATCATGGATGAGTTGGTTTTTGTAGCTATGGGAGTGTATGTATACAACGTAAAACAACTGTTATGGTGGTTACAATTAGAAGATCATTTATAGGGCTTCATTGGAATGTCACCTCTTAATACTGTCAAAAAGAAACATATCACACATTAAACAGTCAGAAGTCTATTTATGCCACACACATACATAAACAAGTTAATTATTCGCTGTGGGTCAGTAATTCAGCTAACCCTCTTCCCCTGGAAAACCAGATCTTACTTTGTAGGATACACTGTGTGTATATTAAAGAGTGTCTTCAGTTGTCACATTTGTGTGTACATTCAAGCATAGTGGGTTCCATGCTTATTCTGTAAAATGCCAACAATGTATAATTCTATATACATTTTGTATTTTACTTGAGTGAGTAGCTTTTGGGATGCAGTGGGATTTGTAGTTTTGTAGAGGCCCTAGTGGTGAGTCCAGGAATATCCAGAATGTTCCGCCAGTCAGTCGGTGGACTCCCAGGCTTTTTCCAGATCAGATATAACGGCCCTGGATTAAATTAAATAAATACAATTTCATGATATATCTCACCATATATCAAACAAAAATGTTCTAATCAATCTTCAGAATGAAAAATATACAAAACTTATAGCCTAAATCACAGATTTTGACAGTTGACATGAACACTTTAAAATAAAAATTAAAGTCGTTATTAGGTTATAAAATAAAAAAAAAAACAACTTGTAACTGCATGCAGCTGGAATCAGATTTTTATGATTATCACAATGGCGATGACCTCCTCACCTCTGTTCCTCATTCAGGTCAAACTCTGCCAGCGCTCGCCCAGCCAACTTGGGTGTTGCAGGCAGACAGAACACCGCAGACAACTGCACTAGCTCCACTGCCCTCTGGGGGGCGCTGTTGCTAACACATAGCGAGAGGAAGCTCTCCAACAGCGCATCCCTGATGGAGACAATTACGGCACGTGTTAAAAGCTTAAACTATCCTTCAACTTTAGAACAATCATTCAGGACTTCACAACACACAAGGCATCACTTCCGGATGTAAAGATCTAAAGTTTAAACTTTTCTTTGAGGTGATGCATGTTAGCAAAGAATACAGATTGTAAGATGAAACAATTCCAGTCCTGGAGCGCCTCTGTCCTGCATGTTATAGATGTCTCCCTGCTCCAACACACCTGATTCTAATGAATGGGTCATTGTCAGGCTTCTGCAGAGATAAAGGACCCATTCATTAGAATCAGGTGGGTTGAGCAGAGAATGACTCCTGTGTGTGTGTTGTCATAAGAGATCCTCGGTTATTTATTTACATAACCAGCGGTACATTCATGTTAGTGTGTGTGTGTTCGTGTGCGCACACACGTGTGTGACAAATATATTTTTTTTAGATACTGTGACATCTAGTGGCAGAAAGTCATATAGATGCACTTTAATAACAACATTAAACACACAGTATGATGTGCAAACAGCTGTGTTGGTAGTGAGACTCACGAGGGGACTCTGTTATTTCTTTTGAAGAGCTGTAGCATTTCCCTGTAGAGAGGATAAGAGAATCAACAGCAGGTATTAGTAGAGACAGACAGACAGACAGACATACCTTAAAGCCCCGGACACACTGCAAGAGCGTCATAACGGTCGACGACGTGAAGTAGGCGCGTACCCACTTAATCTAATCTCAACTTCCGGCGACGTGTTTGAGGCGACTACCAACGGGAGCTAAGGATGTCAATGACAGACAGACTGACTGGAACATTTCGGGTGGGAAGCAAATACGAGAGGGTTACCTAGGCAACCAAAGCATGGAATCCAATATTCAGCAACGAAGAGATGCAAATGGTGTGCAGTGTGCCCGGGGTGGCTTAATGCTGTGTCCACACGCAACACGGCAGAAGGCAAACGGCAAACATTTTCTGAACGGCACGGCAAAAAAGAAACGCGAATATGTTGAATGTGACATTGTATGCAAGCCATTTCAGAAAATATATTCAACGCAAGTGTTTTCTCCGTGTGTGAGGGACATCCCGGTGAAAATTCCGTCACTTCGTACAGCATGCCGTTAGACATCGTCGGCATTGTGTGTGTTCATTTATTTTTGCCAGCCTCAACTAATTTTGTCACCCTGCTCTCGTTTACCGACACGATAACCGATTTGCCATGTGCGGTCTAGCCTGCGTTGACTGACGGACAGACGGTTCTCTCCCTCACCAGGCCTGCTGGCTCCGGTTGGCTCTCAGGAAGAGGGACGTGACGTGAGACAGAGAGGAGGTGCTCCACTCCAGCCGGGGCCTCCCTCGGTCTCGGTCCCCCTCAAACACACTCTTCACATCCAGGACACACTCTGCAAATGACTCCTGGACCTGGACAGAGATATAGAGTGTGTGTGTGTGTGTGGCCCAGGAGCATTTGATTCGCTCTGAGATGCCGGTGCTAAGTGTGACATCTAGTGGCAGAACATGTCATAGAGCCACTTTAATTACAGTTTGCTGTTGACATATCGTTATCATGTTATTTGGGAGGCAGGCCAACAAACCTCAGGACTGTGTTTCTCTCTGGCCATTAGAGCCAGCAGCTCCTCCACCAGATCAGACTTATTATCGTGGCCCAGTGAGCGGATGTCTGGAAAGCACAGAGATTAGCTCGAGACGACGAACCTTGCTAGCACAATGGACCAATTATCACCGTGTAGATGGAGAGGGAAATCAGACAAGCAGCGAGCCAGGCGGTATTTAAAGCTCCCGAGGTGCAAGGGAATGGGAGGGCTATGTTGTGTGTGCCAACAGGCCCAGATTCACTTCGCTAGCGACGGCGGTGAGTGACCTCACCTTTCCATATGGAGGGCAGAAGGTCCAGGCGACTGTCTGCGTCCAGAGCCTGGAGCAGATCCCTCATTCCCTGGGGGCTGGGGAAGTACATCTACACGCACACGCACAGCAACATATTTAACATGTGCACCGGACAAGTTAAATAAAGACGAGCACATTTCATCAATATCCATTCCTCATTTCACTTATCGTGTAGGTGTAGTCAGCGATGCTGGGGAAAGACGTACAGCTGGCCGACCGCCAGGAGTTTACTGTCTCAGAATCGCTGACTGCACCTTTCTAAATGTTTGGGGGGGGGGGGGGGGTTGTGCGAGGAGCCACTGACCGAGGGGATGAGCTCCCTGTACCACTTCAGCACCACGTCGATGTGCTCCATCAGGCACAGCAGGCTGAAGAAGCGCCCGCTGGACGGAGGGAAGGACGCATTATTATGGATTCTGCACGGAGGCCTGAGTGTGTGTTTGTCGGCACCACGACCTTGACAAGGCACTTCATTGTCATTAATTGCTGCTGCCGTGTGCACGTGATAAACACACTAGAACCATTCCACTTAACATTGCTGACCAGAGGATAGTGTATTAAGTGCATGTTCTTGGAAATAGTCTTTAGACTTCAGACTAATTGGCTTTAGAAGGGGACACAGAGGCTTTCACTGCTCTCTCCTCCTCGCCCTAATGCTTAGACCGACACCTTGCGTCTCCATAGCCACCTGTTGGGTTGCGGATGCCATGAGCTGGGGGAGGGGGGGGGGACATTCAAAAGTACGGAGAGTGGATTTCTACTGTGTGTGTTGGTAGCTATCTCCCAGCAGCCACAGGGTTTGAAGCAGGCTGCTGTAACACAACCGTTTCCCCACTATGGAGAGATTATACTTACAAGTAAACACTCTGTTGGTAGGAATCTCCCAGAAGCCTCCAGTTCTCCCCAACACCCATGAGACTATGGAGTTTGTAGGCTGTCTCCATGTCTTTAGTGTCTATACACTGTTTTTTTGGAAAAGAAAGGTGAAATGAGCAGCGAGATTGGCTAGTCTGCCAAACTGTTCTGCTTGAAAATAATAATTGAGACAGAAAAAGACTTACAACTCTCATAGCGCTGGAGAAGAATAAGACTGGAGAAACCAAACAAAAAAAGAGAGCAAACAGATATAATGACTCAATGCCTCACATATAACCAACACATGCATTGTCCAAGCATACACAATACATGTGTATGTGAAAAAAAGATTTCAGAAACACCCATCCCACTAGTATCTATTTTGTTGCAGCAAACGTCTCATGCATTTCCATCTTGATATTAGAGCCTAATATCTCTAATGTCTTCCATTTCCACACAAACACATTACCATCATCAGGATCTTGGCAGGTGAAGCTGGTGTCTGCCAGCTCTGACATCACTTCCTGTAAAATGTCAGTTTGGTTCTGGACAGCTTAAGAAGGGAAAACGAAAGCAGCATAGTTACAAACACATACAGACATCGGTGATTCGTCCAAGTCCAACTAGTGATGGGAGTTTTGGGATTACCTCCTTTGTAGAAGATTCCCAGGAGATGGTCAAAAGTGGCCAAGCTTGGGGCTGTACAAACACACAGGCAACAAGAGTCTATTAGTATATGAATGGTAAAACATAACACCCTACACATACTGAATATTCCCATCCAAACAACATATATTGTTATTTATAAATGTCCTAATATTGCTGACATTAATAGAGTAAGATGCAAATGATCGCCCTTTATTGGATCAATAAAGTTGTCTGAATGGGAATCATATTCGTTAATCATATGGTCATTATCGGAACTGTCATCAGACAGAATGATTAAAAGGAGTAAAGTAGATATGAAGAATAAACAGTGTGTGCATCTGAAGTGTTTCTAGCTGTGGATCTACTGTATGGTCTATATACTAACCTATTCCCAGAGCTTTCATCTCACACAGTGTGTGCAGTGCATGTGTTCTCGCTAGTGAACCACAACGTCTCAGAGCTTTCAGAAGGCTGTTAAATGTCAACAGGTTGGGCTGGACCTTCTGCTGGCGCATTTGGTTCAACAGCTCCTATACACACGCACGCACACACGCGCACACACACAAAATCATCATTACATTTAGTGCTTTTCAGTATATAAAAAACATATTTTAAATGCCATTTGTCAAGCTAAACTGGGACTTTCCTCTAAGAGTATAAAACATGACTAAACATGTTACCTGTGACTTGTTAATTACTTATTGTGAAATGTTGACAGCTGGCTAGTGAGATAGAAATCATAACCTCAGGCAACCGCATGTGTGCTGTGATTCACTTCCGCCCTCTAGTGGTAGTCAATAGTATTTCATGCGCACTATTTTTATAACTTATTTGACAATTTCTGTCGGTTTTGTTGACGGTCAAAGCCGACAATAAGCCTTACCGCCATGAGGTCCCATCGGTCATTGTACTTTTCTCTGAGCTCTGGAGTGGCTGAGATGAGAGCATTGAAGGTGTGGACATCAGCTGAAGAGGGAGAGGAGGTTGTTAGCTAACTGTTAGTAGCACGCACATCTTTCAATGGCTAAGTTTTCATGCACGCAAACTTCTGTTTTTCTTTTTTTTGATGCCCTTATTTCGAAAATGACAATATTCCTACAAGGCAGTAGCCATGTCTACTTAAAAAAAAAATATTCCACTAACATGGCCATTTACATGCAGCTGTACATATTCCAGTTTATACATCCTAAAGCTACGTCCTTTAAATAACTAATTTACTACCCTACAGAGGAATTTCCTTACTTTTCAAACTGCATTCATGTTCTAATATATGGCAACATGAAACGATTGGAACGCTTATGCAGTATTTATGATTTGCAAGTTCAAAATAGAAAATCTTATCGTAAACAGGCAAGAGACCCAATGCCGTCAAATGCAGTAATAACCACACTCAAATTCTGAATCTGCTGTATACATGCTCCTATACCATGAATACTATCCTAAATAATATAAGCATATCCCACGTTCCTTAATTGGAAAATGCTAAATTCGGAAATAGGCCTAATTTGGAATATCCCAACGGAATATGCAGTTTACGTGACACCTATCTAATTTGGAATATTGCCACAGTCGGGTTAATAGTGGAATACTAGTGTGCGTGTAAACATAGCTAATGACAATCAGGCCACTATGCTAGTTTTTGAATAGCTGCAAAAAACTAGGTTTATAAAAAAAAAAAAAAATTCTCTTTTTATACATTTCAACAAACGCATAAACTTAAATTCAATGAGCGCTAAACAACAACCTGTTTAGAGATGTCTTAACTCACCAGTTAGTCTGTTGTTCAACATATCTGTGTACATGTTATAAGCTTTCACATAGGCTCCATGCTGAGGAAAGAGTCACACAGTTTAGTTTGATGAGAATAGATAATGATGATCAATGTGCATGTCATCTGACTATTACGACGCATTTAAGTGCTAGATAAACCCGTAATTGTATAGATTTCTTAAATTCCGTATCTTAAGTTCACACAATGTTAGATGACAAAAAAACAAAAATAATCAAAAGTATATATATATATATATATATATAATAAAATATTTAAAAGAAAATGTCCTTAAAGCAATCAGATTCATTCTTCCAGGCTGGCAGTCAGAAGTCTGAGATCATGCTAAGAATTCCATTACTTTTGTGGACTGTTCTGTTGCAAATAGCTATATTTATAAATCACTTCATAACGGTTAAAGCGCTCCGATTACAGTTTGTGTATCTCAGCACTGTAGACAGCTGAAGTAATCCCTCCCTGCAAACCCCCGGTGTTACCTTCACCATGCCTCGGATCAGAGCGGAGTAACAGCGCGCATCTCTCTCAGGTAGCAGGCTGAAGATCCTCTCCGCATTGTTGTTCTCTTTCCACACGGACTTCAACAGGTCTGATGCCCAACGCGCCCTGCCTCTTCTCCTCCTCGCCTCCTCTGCTGCCACCTCCTGGACGCACACGCATGTAAGCATGCAGACAATGTATTTTTAAGATTTATAGAAAAAGAAATTGTTGTATTTTTTACATTTACAGTATATGTACACTATTCTATTTTAAAGAATGTGCAGTGGTCTATTCATTTTTTCCACAGCTGTATGTTACCAACTGTCTGTGTTGGTATGTGGACCAACTGTTCTGAAGCTTAACATGAATTAAAGATGAGTAGTTAGGTTTGTATATATAGTTGTCTTCTATCTAAGAGTTTTATGGGATGCCTGACCGTGTCGTCTGTCTCTGCCCCTGTCTCCTGGAGAGGATCTCTGTCACCATAGAGACAGATCAGGTCCAGCAAATCATAAGAGGTTTCCTTAGAGACCGTCGTACCTGAGATTTGGGTGAATAACACACCTGTCACCGCCGCCAATATCAAAGTGCGTGTGTGTGTGTGTGTGTGAGAGAGAGAGAGACTTTACCAGCTTGTAGGAGTTGATCATACATGTCAGTGGCGGCTGAAACTTTCCGTAAATTGATTCTCTCCTTTAGTGCCTCCTCGCTTATCTCCTCCAGTTGCAGCGACACGCTCACCGGCATCAGACACTAAATGAGTAGAAGTCTTAAATATTTTATAGGATACATAACATTTACATAAAACAGTGTTTAATCTAGTCCTCTTATTGGCAAATCCAGGTCTTAGATACAGTGTGTTTCAAAAATGATGGCGCTGATTTGAAAATCGCTATATCTCTGCAACAAAGTACCATCGTACAATATACTGCTTTTGAAATATAGTCCCTCATTCAAACCATTAACTGTAACCTACTCATGTGACTGGGAGGTGTGATTGGCTCATCCTTACCGGTATATGTGGTTCGGCAAAATCTTTGGTGAAAAACTTTGGGTTGTTGTCGATGAAGTATTTGGCTGCTGCTCTGCCTGACTCTTGCGACAATGAGTACAGCTTCTGCAGCGCACAGAGGGACAGAAGCATAACATTTATACGTACCGAGACAGATGCACAGAAAAGAGAGATGTAGCGCGAGCTCACGTTTACGTACAAACTCAGCTGAGTTTCTAGGAGCCAGGTACGGGTCGTCCTGGAACTGGTAGGGATAGGCTGTAGGGTCCTGGTGAGCGACACACACACCAGAATCGTTCACACAGAACAAGCATACACACACGCACACGCAAATGTGCAGGCGGAATGGTCTGGAAGTGTGAACCGCATTCTTACCCGGTTGACGGTTGAAAGCAAAGCCTCCAGCACAGCTTCTTTGCTCCTGTTGGATGAAGTAGAGACAGTTTTACCCTTCAGCCAGACCACACAAGTTGTAGGCTACTGCAATCATGCAGATGAATGGAAATAGCTGACTGTCAGCAATAGCAACAAATGCCTTGATGAAATAATCACACCATATGTTGGTACATTTAAATTTGTGATGTCCCTGTGCATGGTTTCAGTGAATATTTGGTCAGTCATTCTATCAACGTTAATAAAGAATGAACATCACCCATCATAAAAGGGAAAAGATGTTGATGCATACCATGATTTCTTCCTGGGAATGACAATAGCCTCTACAGACTCTAAGAAAGAATAGGAAAGAGGGTTATGATCATAACTTGATTAGCAAACCACATTAGATAATGTTGAGAAACTTTTCATTATGAATAAATCCTCACCATTTTTTATTGAGGCAGCTTCTTGGCACTGTGTTGAACTGCAGCTAATATTCCTGAAAGAATGTGCAAATTTTCAATACACCAATTAAGTAAATATCAAACAAATGAAAACATTAATAAATAAGCCTATGAAATATTTACATATATAAATAAATAGGTTTTTATTTCAGAAAGGTTTTTCAAAGGACTATGTCTATTTATTTCAGGGGATTTTTCAAAATTGCCTTTATATTTATTTCAAAGGACTATTATTTCACAATGCCTAATTTATTTGATATGCATTAATATCTAGAGATGCTAAACTGACAGACATTATTACCTTGTAATAACTAATTTATTGTGCTGTTTTACTCTGATATATATACTGTATGGGACAAGGAAAGTTTGAAGATCTAACCAATCTTGCCATCTTTACTGTGCAAAAGTAAACATAAAAGTAAATCCAACAAAATCCTGTCTATTAACATAATGTTATATCACAGAGTGAACAATAAACCACACGCAATCAAAACCAACACCCACAGAAACATGGTTATATATTACTTAAGGTACTAAGCCCTACATTTAGTGATGTACTGGTAAAATGACATGACCTCAGATGATGCTAGCTGCAACTACTTAGACTTAGAAAAAGCTACATTATAAAGACACAATTAATGGAAACATACGATTGATAAGCGTTCTCATTATTAAATACAACCACACCTGTGACACCATAACTGTTCAATGTTATTCAGCAGAAAACGGCTGTTTTTCTGGATGTAATGCCCTACATGCCTCCCGGGCGCCGCCATGTTGGAAACAAACCTGAAAGGTTGCTGGGAGGAAGATACCATGTCCACTTAGCGAAGTATATAAAACCAACTTTAATGGAATTCTTTATCTAAAGTCATACATTTAACGTGTGGTAGGACGCACATTTTATGTGTGAATGTATTTATAAAGAATGTATGAAATAAGTGTTTGGATTATGTGCAATGTCTAGTGGCCCTCCCCATGGTTTGAGTGTAGTGGATCAGTCGGGAAGTTTGCACGTGTTGTTTGGGAAAGCGTTACTGTAACTCCGCATGTGGTTTAGGGTTTATCATGACAGTAATACATTAGTAGGTGTAGGAGGATAACTTGGACATTTCTCCAAAATGCTCTTTGAGAAAGAATTGCCATGGCGGCGACTGAAAAGCCTGTCATTTGGTTTGTACACTGCCGAAGAAATAAGGTGCGGTTTAGCTGGTTAGCGCAATGCTAAACCTGGGTTCATAACAGCAATTCTCATCATGTAAACACAAGCTCGCCGTTTTGTTTTCCTTAATTAACTTGGATCTACTTTAATTGTCATCTTATGTTACTGTTTACGAGGGACATATCTGTATCTTGTTATGTTGTGTACTGGAAGGGTTCTCAAATGTATACTGTATAGACTTTTTTGTTGTTGATTTATGGCCAATTCGTTATTTTCTATGCAGTTTTCCTGATTGATAATTGTGTAATAAAAACAAAACCTCGTGTTCAATTTGGCAGACACTTTTTTAAAATCAATGAGGCAGGATGTTCTGTTTTGTCAAGTCTAAAAAAATGTTCAGTTATAGCAACAAACCTGATTGTCTTACTTGAATTAAACGAGATTACATGTGAATTTATTTTGAAAACCTGTGAATAACTACAAACACTGTCGTTTCCCTAAAGCACTTTACTTTTTGTCTTGTCCCATCCAGGAAGTTGAGTGTGAAACAGATCACAAACTTCGTCTTCCTTGACAGCGTTGGGAATGTCGCTGCTAATGGACTGTATGATCTGGCTCTGGGTCCACCAGATATCAAAGAGGTAGGCTGCATATCCACCAGGCTGACACTTCTATATAGTGCAGATGTATCAGTGTAATTGCGTCAGAAAGTGTTCTGTCTAGACTAGAGAATAGGCAGTTTGACGAAGGATATGCTTATTTATTGCAACCTTGGAACCTTTTTTCTCCTTAATTTTGACATTGGTATCAGTTGGGCTCAAATTTTATGTATTTGCTACAGACTTATATCATCGGGTTCACAGACAAGACTAATAGAACAATTCAGTGAAGATCTCCAAAGTAATACATTCTTAGTCTAGGACTAGGCTTAATCCATGTCTGTGAAACTGACCCATGATAGCATAAACCTAGATACTTTTGAAACTGCCACGGACATCTAAGAATGTATTGGGGCTGTTATTCATGCAAGCAGTAGCATGATTTAAAGGTAGTTAAAAGTATGTGCCTTGAAATATCTTTGGGGGTGAAAGTCTTATGTTTTTGTCATCGCATGTGGTGGTGGAATATTAGCCTGGCTACGCCCGACTGCGCTCTCAGCTAAATTTGAATTTTTTAGTCAGGAAACCCTGTTTGTATTAGCGTTCGCACAGCCACCCTGCTGGCAACCCAACCAGGGCGGGTCAGTGAGATGACGTTGAAGTCAAGCGTGTTTCAAAATGGTGGTAGAGCCAGATGAGGAGATCAAAGAAGTTGTAGCAACGCCGATTGGTTAAACGCTGTCCAGTAGTTTCAAAAGTAAGCAGAGGTCTACGCCAGGTAGGAGGAAACGACTGTTAACATTTCCGAAAGTGAATATGGTCTGGTTACACCAGACTATGTGGTATATAATACTAATTCAACATTTTGTAATCCAGGTGTGTTCAACCTGCTGTCAGGACTTCAACAATTGTCCTGGTCACATGGGGCATCTGGAGTTACCACTGCCTGTATACAACCCACTGTTCTTTGATGTAAGAAGAAATCACACACACACACACAACCACACTCGTTATTAAAACATTTGTTAGAATACATGGTCTCGCAGAGCCAGCCTTTATGTAAAGTCTGGGACACAGTGCTGGCTAACTGCGTCAGAGCCCGGCCCCGCCTACTTGACAAGCGAGGTATTTTGATTGACATGCACGACGACCAGCTTTGTAACTTAATGGCCAAGTGGGACATTAAACTTAAAATGAGGAATTTGTTGGAAAACCAAAAAACAGGACTCTGACTCTTTACAGTTGAAATCTGTAAAATAGGCTATGGTTACTACTTACAATAAATAATGAATTTTAAATTGGTAAATAAACCACTGCGCTATCGTCACACCGGAGCGACAGTGCGAACAGCCAATGGATATCGACGTTCCGGAGATTAACTAACCCTGCCTTTTATACCCTCTTCCCTCTGCTTTCTCCGTCTCAACCCCCTCTGCTTCATGCCCGTCCCACCTCCCGCCGACCTCAGAAGCTCTACCTGCTGGTGCGTGGCTCCTGCACGACGTGTCACTCGCTGACGTGTCCGCGGGCCTCCGTCCACCTGCTGCTGAACCAGCTGAAGCTACTGGACCACGGGCTGCTGCAGGGGGTCTACGAGGTGGAGCACACCCTCAACCAGGTCGGTCCTGTGGTGCACTCGAGCTCGGTCGCCAGGGGCGAGTTTGCCACGCCCAGGGGCGGGGTGTCGTGTCGGACAGCTGACCATAACATCCAACGTAGTGTCATTAACACTAACCGTGATGGGAGAAATCTGAAAACAGCAGGATTTAGCTACCACATGGTTTCAGATTCTCATTTAAATCAAATACCGGTATTTAGTAATACAAATAAATAAATACAAAACGTTTATCCTACATCGTTGGGTGATAACATCCAGGGTGTCTTGCACTACTACAGTGTTATGAATATATTTGGTCGTTTTTATGTTAGATGGTTCAATATTTTGTTAATGAGAAATATTGCCCTGAAGCCTTTCTTCAAATAAAGAATAAAACGATTCAGGCAGCAAATGCATATTTGCTTGGACGGGTGGCTGAGTCTGTACAGTAGGCATAGCTATTAGACTACTACATTTAGACAACTGTTTTTTACACTGATTTAAAAATGATGCAGTATAGCAATTTTATTATTATTATTATTATTATAATTTTTATACTACTATTACTACCATATAACAAATGTGTTTGGCTGTCCCGTGATTTTGCTGATATCAAAATCCATAGCTTAGTTTACGGTATGTTGTTTGTGTATCCGACACAACTGCGGCGCATAGCAACATCCCGGGCCCTCTGATTAGTCCGATTGCCTGTCAATCTAACTCTGGTGACAGATCCATATAGGACACATCTGACAGTATGGCTGAGCCAGTGAGCCATAACAGTTAAGAGTGGAGACTGATATTTTCATCCATCCACATACAGAGTTCACAATGAACGAAATGCTGGTTCTCAATGTTCTAAGGTGCTAACACACAAACAATAATAATAGACACAATAATAGAAAATTACCAAAAAACAATAATAGAAAATTACCATTTACAACGGCAATTTTGATTCACACTTTAGCTGCAATTTCCTAAAGACAATCCTTTTATGCTAATAAATAATAAATGTGCGTCTTTCTTTTTTTTTTTAGTGGGGGGGGGGGATCTGTGCAATTTATTATGCTATATCACATTTATACAATACGGATAGAAATACAAAATGCTATTATGGTAGGACCTGATTCAGTATTTACAGTGTGCAACCTATACCTTTTCGAAATCCCATCCACAAGAGCTCTCATTCACATGGTCTGACTGATTGTTTGTTGAATCAGTTTTTTTTTTTTTATGACCCCCCTGACACTATCTCTGGTAACAACATTGTACAGCTGTGGATAGAACTTTTTACTGTATATGCAGAACATGTTTGGGATCGGCCCCACAACCTTGCGTATGGGAGTCGATTACCCAACTAATACTAGTCTCTGTGTGCGTGAGCGTGTGCGTGAGCGTGTCTGCGTGCGTGCGTGCGTGTGTGTGTGTGTGTGTGCGTGTGTGTGCGTGTGTGTGTGTGCGTGCGTGTGTGTGTGTATATGTGTGTGTGTCTATACTTGCTGTTAGTTCCTTGAAGCGAACAATAAGGCCAGTGGAGATGAGATTCAAAAGGAGCTTCAGACCTTCACTGAGAACCTCATCATTGAAACGGGAGGTTTGACGAGCAGCAAGCCGGTCAGTACACACAAATATGCAGTACACGTTGATTATTGTTATTATCTTGTAACAACTACGCATGTCAAGCTCTGGGGGATATATAGTAATAAAACATAAGTATGTCAGTACACGTGTGTGTGTGTGTGTGTGTGTGTGTGTGTGTGTGTGGTATACAGTACAGTGCACACACACTAAACCTTAATGCACACACACACGCATGCAGACAGATGATCTTCCTGATAAAACCTGCTTGTTCTATTTTAAGTTACCGTAGGTTTTAAGACCGTCGACACGCTTGTCTAACGCTGTGTGGGCTTGTATATCATCAGATTAAACACCTGGTGGAGATGAGGAGCAGCCTGATTAACAACTTCTGGAAAGTCAACATGAACCCCAGGAAATGCCCCTACTGCAGGTAGCATGTTAGTATACATGGTGAAGGAATAACCTGAAGCCCCTTACATACTGAATGAGTAGTTTACACAGGAATCCCATTCATTTCCTACAGACCTAGCCTCGCGAGACCATCCTGATCTCGCGAGCTTGAGTTGAATTGTGCCGTGAGAAACAGTCTGGAAAGCCTAGGAATCATTTTGAATGTGTCCGAGTAGCAACTGAACTTAACAATCATCAGCGTCGTGTTTATAGCTAGGTACCTGCCATTCACAAACTGTTTCAATATACGGCTCCCAAGATGGACTTGTGACAACATTTCCTCTGGCATGTCAGCTTAGCGGAGCGCAGCGTCGAGCCTGCAACATTTCGTTGCGTATGCAGTAGCGTCAGGTGAAGGGCTATGCAGTAAAATGCATGCGGAAACGTGACCTGGCTGTACCTAAAATAAAGCTGTGGTTCATGGAAAATTGCTGTGGAAATTTTTGCTCGTAGTCATACCGCGATAATAACCACATTTCGCCTGAGCTTAGGGACTTGCGTCACCATGGATACCAACTGTTAAGAGTAAAAGAGTAGTTGCGTAGAATGTTGCAATGTGGTTCCGTTAAAAAAAAAAACTATGCAGCGTAGCGAAACTACGCATCTAGTATGTAAGCGGCGTTAGCTTATTTTTGTGAATGTGCAGCGTAGCGAAACTACGCATCTAGTATGTAAGCGGAGTTAGTTTATTTTTGTGAATGTCTTTGTCTTTATTTGTGTGTGTGTGTGTTTGTAGAGCTGGCCGTTCTGTGGTGCGTCGGGAACATAACAGTAAGATAATAGTCACCATGCCTGCCAAGAACCAGAAGGATAACACTACTACTGGTAAACATTAAAACATCCACACCACTGGTATTCCTTATTAACTCCAACCTTCATTAAACTAACTACAAAGAGGTTATGGATATTTTAATTTACGTTCTATATGAAAGCACACTTGTTTCATTTATTGTTAAAGAATACACTTTTTTTTCCTATTTTAATCGCTTTGCTATGACATTTTTCTCACAGATGACATGGCTGGTAAAAGAGGCTACCTGACACCTAGCACCGCCAAAGACCACCTTGTCAAACTATGGGAAAAAGAAGGTGGGCCCTCGGAATGGTCTGTTTTTCCAGTGTCGTTATTAGAAACGTAGAAACATTTCAAATATAATATAATAGTATTATACCTATTATATTCAAGTCGACACTGATGTATACGCTACAGACGTACGGTTTTCACCTGGGCAGAAGATTGTAAGATCAGTTGATCACTCTATCTGCTATAGTGTTTTTATTTTGTCACATGCCTCTAGAAATGAAAAGCATAGGCTTACAAACATGTAATACATCGACATGTAATACAATGAAAGGGGTGAAAAAATATCTTTCTGCAATCAATACAAAATGTTTTAGTTTGGTAGCGGTGTTATAATGCTTTGTTAAAAACTCCCACTAAAACAAACCAAGTCGAAAACAAACCAAGCTAAAGCTTTATGAGCTTCATGGCGATGGAAAACTCCAACCTGTCCATCTTCCCATCAGTGGTCTTTCTATGCTTCTTTGTCTGGTCCAGGTTTCTTTCTCAGGTGTCTGTTTTCTGGGCTGGAGCAGGAAACGCCGTCAGCGAAGAACCTTGCTTCCTATCCCAACCTCTTCTTCCTGGACCTGCTAGTCGTGCCACCTAGCAGGTACGCACGCGCACACACACACACACACACACGTGTGTTGTTTTTGGTCAAGCAAACTGACGCTATTGCTTGGAAATGTATGGTAGCATAGCAACAACAGCGTTGTTTATGCCACAGTAGTTGCTCTTCCAGTGCAAAGTGGATGTGTTAGACTCTCTAATCTCTTTTTGTAACCATCCTCTCGCTCTCAGATATCGTCCAATTAATCGTCTGGGTGACCAAATGTTCACCAATGGGCAGACAGTCAACATGCAGGCCGTTATGAAAGACAGCGTGGACATCCAGAAACTGTTGGCCATCATAGCTTTGGAGAAGATTACTGAGGGAGATGAGGTGTGTGTGTGTGTGTGCGTGTGTAGCCGTGGCCCATTGCATCAAGGGAGTGGACTTTCCGTGCGTTCAGATAAAAACATTTTCATTTTAGATTATTGCCGTATGCTGATATTTGGATCTCCTATGTTCTAGGTGTCTGAAAATAAAGACCAGAGTTTCCTAGCTGGCATCCCGGGCAGGACGCTAACAGATAAGCTGTACTGTGTTTGGATCCGACTTCAGAGCCACGTCAACATTGTCTTTGACAGTGACTTGGACAAACTGAACACAGAAAAGTTCCCTGGAATTAAACAGGTTTGCTATAATAGCCAGCTGAACTGAAACACAGGCAGTATACTGTGTGTATGCATGCTAGGGCTGTGTATTGGCAAGAATCTGGCGATATACGTATCATGATACAGGGGTCCTGATGCGATATATTGTGATACTGTAAACATAAATCTTTCCTCTCTTTTGAGGTCAATGCATTTTTTACATGGTCCCTTATTACAAATAAATTGAGTAAAAAAGTTTAAATTTTTTTTATTTTTGTATAGATACCGTGACATAGAGAATCGATGAAGTAGCACCGTAATATTGCGATACTCGCGTGTATCGATATTTTCTTACACCTTAATGCACGCGCATATATATATATATATATATATATATATATAAAAAGCAGCATTGCTCATGTTTATCCACATATAGTTTATTATCAACCCAGACTCTAGAATGTAACACATTGTGCTTAAAACATAATGTAATATATCATCTTACAGACCCGTAATATCCTGTTTTTTCCACACAGATTCTGGAAAAGAAGGACGGATTGTTCCGGAAACACATGATGGGCAAACGAGTAGACTTCGCCGCACGATCTGTCATTTGCCCCGACATGTACATCGGGACCAACGAGATCGGGATACCCATGGTACAACAGTATACACCTGTCATTTGATAGACTCGCCCCTCAGCCAATAGCGGCAGTGGCGGCAGAAGGGTAGGGCTCAGTTGGGCCAACCACGAATCGCGTTACCCCAACCTCAGCCCCGCCATGAAACAACCAAGAATAGGCCTACTTTGTCATTACTGCACATAATTTTTAATCAAAAATGAAAAGAATTGGCGTGTGAAATTGGTGGGCGTTAGCATGCAGTGTAGTAACCATGGATGTATAATAACGTGTGTATATATATATATATAGTTATACAATATATCACACACTACACTGATCTGAGTTTGCGTCATCAGTTAAAGACAGGGTCAGTCATTCTCGAGAACGCTTGCTAACTTTGAGCTCGTATTAAAATGACATCTCACCGCGGTCCTCCGCGGCGCCACCTCACACATCGTCCAACGTCTTTGTTGACGCGAGCGGTGTTTCATCGATACAATCCCGTGAATGCAGAATGTGTTTTACATTTATTATGCCACCCTATAGAGTTATTAAGTTGTTTGTGCAGTAGCCTACTGAACTGTCATTTGCTAGATTGTGTGATATGTAAGAGACTAAAAGGCAAATATTGATAAATGCGATTAATTAGATAAAACTAAATAATTGTTGTTGTTATAATAATAATAATTGTTATTGTTGTTATAATAATAATAATTGTTATTATAATAATAAAAATTGTGGTTGTTATCATTATTGTTGTTATTATAATAATTGTTATTGTTGTTATTATAATAATAATTGTTGTTATTATAATAATAATCGTTGTTGTATTATAATAACAATAATTGTTTTTAACATTATTGTTGTTATTATAATAATAATCATTGTTGTTATTATAATAACAATAATTGTTATTATAATAATTGTTATTGTTATAATAATAATAATTGTTATTGTTGTTATTATAAGTGTTATTGTTGTTATTATATTAATTGTCCTCCGCAGGTGTTTGCCACCAAGCTGACCTACCCACAGCCGGTCACTCCCTGGAACGTCAAGGAGCTACGCCAGGCGGTCCTCAACGGGCCCAACATCCACCCCGGGGCCCTGACGGTGATCAACGAGGACGGGAAGAAGACCATCCTGTCGCACAGCGACCCCACGCAGAGGGAGGCAGTTGCTAAGCAACTGCTGACGCCCTGCTCCGGGCTACATAGGATGCCCATGAAAATCGTAAGGAAAGCCTCATTGGGCCGAAACACTGCAAAAGCATGGTTAGCTAGCTAGCTTATCTCGCAGAGCCAGCCTTTACATACATAATGTCTGGGACACCGCTGGCTAACTGCATCAGTACCCGTCTACTTTTGATGTTTGGTATTTTGATTGACATGCACGACGACCAATTACGTAAGGACTTACTAAATCTTACTTACTAAATGTGTAGGCTACGGTTACTTAAAATAAATTTTTAATTTTAGATTAGTAAATAAAGCAGTGCACTAGTGTCGCTCTGGAAATGACAGGTACATACTTGTGAGTGACAATGCTAACAGCCAATGGAAATTGACGGTATCACTTCAAAAGAGTCCTGTGTGACGCGCGTGTATATGTGTGTTTTTCCCATCACCATGCTAGAGGCTGAGACTAGCGTCTAGCTAACAGTGTCTCTACTCCACACCTCACTCCCATCTCCAGGTGAATCGCCACATTAAGAACGGGGATCTGATGTTGCTGAACAGACAGCCCACTCTCCACAGACCCTCCATTCAGGCCCACTGTGCACGCATACTCCCCGGGGAAAAGGTGAGCGCTGCCACTTCACGCCCAGACGCTCCCCAATGGCTACAACAAGCTCCTAATGTACTAAAGACTGTTGCACACTGCGCACGGAGCTCTGATCTTTGGGGTCGTTCTTCCGCTATGCTTTGCACACTGACTGCAGACTACCGGCAGATTTTATCCTCCCCGCTCCAGCACTCTCTATGCAAGTTGGTCATGATAACCGTTGAACTGCATTGATCGTGCAGCATTAACATAATATGATGCATGTTACAGGACGGTAAACTAACCCCCCTACCCCCCCCCTTGACTGCTCCCGGTGGTTTGTCGGGAGCATGGCAGCAATCACCATCGTTGTGTGAATGGGTGAATATGAGGCAAATTAATGTAAAGCACTTTGGAATAAAGTGCTATTTAAATGCAGTCCATTTACCATATATATATATTTAGGATGTTTTTTCAACCGTCTGATGGAGGAAATGGCGGGCACGGGGGTGGAGTTGAGAAACAAGCAAACGTTTTTCTTTTTACATTTTTTATTTATTTTTTTTACCTTCTACAACATATTTTCATTGCACTCCATGTGAAAGCGCTTACATAACGCAAGGCAGAAAAGTAGCGCCGGCTCCGCCTCGACTCAGCGAGCAGCGTCCGCTGGCAATGTGCTAAGACTGCATCACCTCCTCGTGCAGTGTGCAAACGGGCTTAATGCAAAGACGAAGCTAACACGTTGTAGACAAGCGGCTAGCTACACTGGTGAAGAACGTTCCACTAAATCACTTGATTCACTTAAATTAAGTGATTAAATCACATCAACGCCACCAATAGTCAAGATTAAGTTACTCTCGACTATATACAACCATTAGCATGTGTTAGCCTGTGTTAGCATGTGTTAGCTTCTTCGCTGTGCTGCTAACAGGTGCTGCGACTGCACTACGCAAACTGCAAGGCGTACAACGCCGACTTCGACGGCGACGAGATGAACGCTCACTTCCCTCAGAGCGAGCTGGGCAGGGCGGAGGCCTCCACCTTGGTGAGCACCGACCAGCAGTACCTGGTGCCGAAGGTAAGATGCACGCCCCCTCTCGCGCCCACACACCCCCCACCCCCCCAGACACACAAACCACACACACACACACACACCACACTACCCCCTGCACACACACACACACACCATACATCCCAGACACACACCTCTCAACCCCCACCCTAACCCTTTCCTCCTCCAGGACGGTAAGCCCCTAGCCGGCCTGATTCAGGACCACATGGTCTCCGGTACGAGGATGACCATACGGGACTGCTTCTTCACCCAAGACCGGTACCAGGAGCTGGTCTACAGAGGCCTGACCGACAGGCCGGGCAGAGTGAAGCTGCTGCCGCCAGCCTTGCTCAAACCACAGCGGCTGTGGACAGGCAAACAGGTACGTGGCTGAACCGACTCTGGGACAGCTGCCAGCTGAGCTGTGACGCTGTACTGTATGTGGACTCATGCTTTTTTAAAAATTTTTATACTTGCATATTTAAAACATAGTTTTTATTTTATTTGTATTTTCTTCCATTTTAAATATCCCTCGGCAGCACCGCCTCACACATTGAAAGGCATTGTGAAGCAAAGCATAGTACTACGGCTTTGTTTATGTTACTATTTACGATGCCAGGGCTGTGCAGAAGTAGCAGATTTTTTTACACAGTTTTCATGAAAGTCTTTCTAGGACCCTCTTGAAAGCGACATGGTTCATCTCGTTTTGTTCCTAATAATAAACAATTAGTATTCATTCCCCAGGGTGAGGAGAAGGTTAAGGGGGTGAAATGTGGGATTGTAAAGCCCTTTGAGACTGTAATGTGTGTGTAAAGGGCTATATACATAAACTTGACATATACTTTTATATTTCACTAATTATGTTTTAACTACATACAGCACATCATCCTTTCAGTATGTTTTTATGTTCATGTTTGTTTTGTAGGTGGTGTCGACCCTGCTGCTCAACATCCTTCCCCAGAATGCATTGCCTCTCAACCTCTGCAGCAAGTCCAAGATCCCCAGCAAGGCCTGGATTCAGGTCCCTCCGAGATCCGCTCCGGGATACCAGCCTGACAGCATGTGTGACTCACAGGTACGTGTGTACGCACGCAGGCTTTTGAATCGCCACCGCTTTTGCACCAGTAGGTGTCACTGTGGTAGAAGGATTTATGAGCTATACTGCTTACTTTCACTTTTTTGTGACTTTCTAGAATTCTTGTAAATTCCAGTAACTATCAAGTATTGTTACATTTGCATGCAGGGCTGGACATGAATGCATGTCTGCTTGTTCAAGTCAATGTATTCATAAAGCACATTTAAAAACAACGGTGAACAAAGTGCTGTACAGAGTTATGCAGTAACAACATTTAAATACAACATACAATAAAATCGAAACACAAAACCAACAAGCACGAATGTCCCTAACGCTACTTGAACGCCACAGAACAGAAATATGTTTTAAGACGAGACTTAAAAGTGTTGATGGTAAAGGATGATCTGACAGAAATGGGAAGAGTATTCCACACTCTTGGAGCAACAACCGAGAAATCACGATCACCCTTTGTTTTCAACCAAGACTGCAGGAATAGCTAAAAGAAATTGATCTGATGATCTAACATATAAGAGATCTAAGAAGTCTGATACACTGTAAGGAGATTTGAAATGTACAATGGAGCACCAAACCATGTAATGCCTAAAAAACAAGCATCAGCACCTTAAAATAAATTCTTTATTTGACTGGTAACCAATGAAGAGAGGCCAATATAGGCGAAATATGGTCCCTCTTCTTGGTACCAGTCAACAGCCTAGCAGCTGCATTCTGGACGAGTTGCAGACGTGCTAACGATGACTGGCATATTCCAGAGGACAGAGAATTCCAGTAATCAATTCGAGATGATATGAGAGCATGGATCACAATCTCCAAATATTCAAAAGAGAGGAAGGATTTAATTGTTCGGGACACGTCAATTACCAATTCGAACGTAAATATTGAAACTGCTGTCTTTGTGATTTACGAGTTTGCTTTAGGGGGGCAGCAAGCCTCCTAGCTGCCCCCACTGAGGATTGCGATAATAAGTGAATAATACGTTTTCTTAGGCTAACTAACGGCATAAATCATATTGAAAGTGCGCCTTCCCACTATTGCTACTTCTGTCATGGATAATTGAGTTTAATAACATATGTAATATGTTCGTAATAGTTCTTAAATGCACACTTTGGACAGAAGGGGTAGGAAGCGAAACAAGCAGGTGTAGTAGGTAGGTCAGAAATGTTAATGATTGATATATTATCCCATAAAAAGTATCTTTATGTTTAGGCAGGTCGACCTGTCAGCTCCACCTGACATGTTAATAGACTTAAATATTAGCTTAGATGTAGTAATGAAGTCAATAACACCATGAAGCAGCCAGGTCCGTTTAAGAGGTTTATTCAAGAGAGCGCTGACAATACA
>JAODTR010016146.1:0-26276 GCA_025399935.1 Amblyopsis rosae
GTCTATTCAAAGGTACTTAAACGTGCTAAAGCCACATTACATTGGTGCCACATGCATTACATTCATATCGTCACTTCTTAAATTAGCAAAACGCTAGCTAAAGGTCTAAATTACCTTACTGGGATTTAGTTGAGTTTCCTGATATCAGACCAGTTTACTTTCACGTTAGATGTATGTCCTGTCAGACCTCGCCACCTAATGCCCTTGCAAAGACAATAATGTTAAACATGTCTATAGGGAAAATACATCTTTGACCTCTTGCGCCTTACCTCTGGTCTCTCTTCCTTCCTCCTTCGAGGTCATCCAATCAGACTGTGCTGTCTGCTTGACCCCTATCAACGCTGCTTGCAGCTTTAATTTCTGTTTGTTTTTATTATGTATGTATGTTCATTTATTCTATATTATCATTTATATCACCGCTATACTGTTGTACCTTCATTGTATTGTTTTTATTTTTTCAGAGTTGTATTGCATTGACCTGTTAAACGCCTGGTATTGCAAATTAGCACAAAAGGCACTACATAAATAAAGCTTGATTTGATTTGATTAATTAAAGTATCTGCTAAACAATGACCTAATAATCTGCAGGGATGATGGGGCAAGACAACCTATAGTTTTGGCTCAGATACATTCCGCCCCTGGAGAGCTACTACCCTGCATGTATTAGATGTCGCCCTGCTCCAACACACCTGATTCTAATGAATTAATTAATTACCAGTTTTTGCAGAAGCCTGATAACGACCCATTCATTTGAGTCAGGTCAATCCTCTGACCTGATGAAGAGAGAATGAAGTTGTATCAGGTCAGAGATGTATGGAGGAGCTTGTCATAAGGACACCCCTTCTAAAGAATAGGCGTGGCTACTGGGTTTCTATGGACCAGCAGCTGCACACTAGCCTAAGATCATTCCAGCATGGTGTCTGGAATGGTGTCAACAATGTTGCCATTGCAGAGGAAACATGTTCACTGGAGTGATGAATCACGTTTCACCATCTCTGACCGACAAACCTGTGTTTATTGCTGCCAGAATGCTATACCTTCTAGTCTGCTAGACATGCAGTGAAATTATAGAGCACTGTGTGCTGCCATCTTTGTGGTAACTTTAGTACAGCAGCAAACAGCTTTCTATGTAAAGATATAGTGGAGTAATGGCGTCCTGAGCAAAGAATGGCATCACACTCACTCTGTGTGTGTTGTAATCTGAGTTTTGTTTTCATAGCTGGGCCAGTCACGCATGCTGTTAGTGCATGTGTGTGTGTGTGTGTGTGAGGCTCAGAATAATCTTTTTGGTGTGAGATGGTGGTGCTCTAGTATGACATCTATTGGCAGAAACACATATAGCACCACTTGAAGCATTACCCCTGTGCACAAAACAAGGATGACTGCTTACAGCCATCCAAGCAGGAACCTCCAGTGCTGAGAAACAAAATACAACGTGGAAGTGCCAAACCCTACAGTTCATCGATTGGCCGCTTGAGGCTATCTGCAAAAGGGAGTCAATCATCACAGACTACAATGTTAAAATCACTTTACAGCAAAAATAAACATGTTTTCAGCCTGGTTCAAAAAACAGTTTTGGTCTCTATAGCTATTCTCCCCGTTCATACCAAATGTATGGGTGGTGATTTATTTTTTTAACTCAGCAGTTAAAAATCTATTAGACATGCATTTTCCCATTACAATGAATAGGGGGCATAGGGGTCATTACAGGCGAAGTGAGGTATTGCGAAGATGGCGACGGCCAGAGCCAGCACAGCGCGGTGTTCAAATATGTTCTTGAGAAAAGCGATGAGTGACACCACAGAGGGTTTGTCCATTTATATATACAGTCTATGGAGCCAACTGGTCCTAACATCAGGGCCTGTCCTCACCGATGCTCTCTTGTCTGAATCCCTGCAGCCATGTTGCAGGGTCACAAAGCCTTCCTACAAGAATGGAGGCTGTTATAGCAGCAGAGGTGCGGACCTATTCCATATACAGTAAATGCATATGGAAGTTAATAAACCTTCATCACATACATACAGGTTATAGTGCTCAAGATCATATAGTTCTGGCCATATTTTATACTTGTAATATACTGCCATCTACAGTATATTATATATATATATATTCAGTTGACCTTATGTTGAGAAAGTGAACCTCAACATGTTTTTATCATGATTTGGGTCATAGAGCAAGACATTCTTGCGAGGTCTACGGCTCGTGGAATGACCCGGCTCTATGGGAAGTAGCTCTGCTACGTGAGGCTGAGCCAATTGGGCCTGTACTGTATGCACAGCGGGTTTGGTTGGCTTTCGTTTCACATCAACCGTGAGGAAATTGCATGGTTAGACCACCTCCGTACATCAGTTTTACAATAAATACAAGTATAAATGGGATTATTCATCAATCATTTCAGAGGACTGCAGAAATGCAGGTTTTAGCTTTTAATTATAAATGTGGGTGGAGGAGGGTGCCAATGTTATTATTATTATTTTTTTTTTATTCTCTTGAGTGCCCCCAAAGGTGTCTGTGCACTATGTGCATGAGTTCCCTCCCCCAAGTTGGTAACATCTCCACTGAGCACAATCAGTTCTGAATGGTCTGTCTTTATTGGCATTACACATCAAATTGAAAAGAATCTGACCTAGTGTCTTTTATAATTCAGACATCTGCTGACTCTTAACCTTGTCTCTACAGGTTCTTGACCTGCTTGCTTCCTGAGTTGGCAGGAATGTCATAGTCTTCCTTATGAAGGGGTACAGGCCTCTTTTATCCCCCTCTTCTTATTGCTGTGTAAATGTTCCTCTCGCTGTGCGTGTCAGATGTGAAAACCAGATAAATATTTAACTCTAGCAATCCACTTTTTGAGTTACCCTTACATGCCCCCAAGTTTCTGTGGTACCTTTCCAGCACACTGATGTAAACCTGGGTAGCAGAAACACATACAAAACACCTGCACACATTCATTTACCTGGCATTAGGAAGAACGTAAACTATGAAAATACAGATGTTTTTAACAAACATTTACAGTTATGTCCAACATGTATTGAAAAAGAGAACAGTGTACATGGTAAACAGCATACGATCGGATTTGGAACTCAAACCTCCTCTGAATAATGGGGACAATATCTTGCTTGAGCTGTTTGTATATCAGGGTGAATCAGATTGTGTATCTTCCCCTCATCTCTCCTGACTCTCGCTCTCAAGCATTTCCTGTCGATGCTGCTGTGGCAACTGTGTCCAAGGACAACACAGTCTTCCCTCCAGTAAGAAGCAGCTGATGTCCAGCAGAGTCCTAGACCGAGAGGGATGATCCACGTCACTGGATCAGTTCAGGCAAAGTTCATCCAAGCCCATGAATTAGTATTCCTAAACAAGATGAGACAAAGAGGATAATAACACTTGCCTCAATCTAAAGACACTCTCAAATCCTAATACTTTTCCTTAAAGGTGGAGTCATTCTGGAGAAAGATTGTAGATTTTTTTGAATTCGATCAAAACAAAAACACCTCTCCCTTTTTATGTGGTGTGGTCTGCACCACTTTGTTTGTGTTCCTATTTAGAGAGTGAATATTCCCTTCTGTGCAGTGTGCACACAGAACGGGCGGCTATAGGGGACTATTCGCTGAATTTGATTAAACAATGTGACTTAGCTTACAATCGCTGACTCCACAATAAAGTATAAACCAGTCTGACAGTACAATACCCAAAGACAGCAGGTCCAAGAAGATCCATTTGCTGGCTACTAGCAAACTTCTTGATTCTCTAGAGCCAACAGGGGCCTGTTCTAGAGAGAAGCTATTCACTCTCAGATACAGAGATCAGAGTCAGTCCATTTCAGTTTCTAATGAAAACTTTACCTAACCTTAATCTAACCTGTAAAATAACAAATAATAAGGTTTAGTTTGAATTAGTATTCCCAACTTGTTTTCTGATATGTCGTTTTTCATCCAAATTGTGAAAATTACCATAAAGTGAAAATGACTATCTCTTCACCTCTTGTAAGGCCACCCTTTATAATAGCTTCCAATAGGCTGTTTTAATTTGTTGTGTGTGTTTTTAATGATATTTCTGGCTGTGTGGTCCATCTTGTCAAACCAATGTATTAAAATTTCAACTACAACCTATTACTAGCATGTTTGAGCACAAATACAGGCCAGATGCTACCAATCACCAAAAGCTTTTCCAAGCAGGACTCATGCAGTGTAATGCATGTTTGTCACGCCGACGTCCCACGGTGGGGCGGTGCCGGATGCTCCCACGTGCTCCCGCTCACCGGAGTACCAATCACCGATCTGTGACAGGTGGCAGCCAGGGATTACCGCACCTGTTTCCGGTTGAGTGGTTGTTCTTCCCTATATTAGTTGATGTTTCTGTTAGAACCCTTGCAGGTTATTCTATATATATATATATATATATATATATATATATATGTAATTCTATATTTCCCTAACTTTTCTTTGCTGTACGGTATTTGCTTTAGTGATTCGAAGCCCTGTGTGGCAACCTTTTTCGTTTGTTCGGTTTAATTAAAACTTTTATTTAAGGATCTTCCGTGTCAGCCTCTTGGGCCACACTACAATGTTTTGTATGTTGTATTACCAAGATGTAAAATCTCTCTAAAAAGTCATTGATGGTTCTGTGCTGATGTGGTATTTGGATTTCCATCATAATCCAGTCATACTGGATAGGGAAATTCTAACACTATTGAGATAATAATGTTGCTTTGAGGATGACAATCCCATTGTTATTAGAGTATGTGTCTCCACCCAATAATTTAAGTGGCTGGGTAATAGTATTGATATGAAACACATTCATCACTTTGTAGTTTTGGAGTGAGTATGTTTTCCCCCTTGACAATAAAGATAATCACACACAATGTTGTATTGGCTGATTACTCATTGGCACCCCATAATATTTGAACACTTACTAATCCAGTTTGGATAGAGGTGGTGCAAATATACTAGTACACACAATGTCCTGTAACTCACAACGCGTACGTGCGCACACACACACACACACACACACACACACACACACAATGTCCTCTCTTGTTCATGCACAAGCCCCCTTAAAACAAGATTGCTATAGTCTGCATGCGCAATAACCCTGACTTCCTGTTCCCACAGTCACATTTGTCTTACAACCCACCATCAACGAAACCCCCCTCAATATTCACTCAAGCCCACTACAATCACTCTCTGAGTGTTAAGATTAATATGAGGTGTGATTGACATTTACATGCTGTTGAACTATGCTGAAATATTTTCTAAATTCTTATGTTCCCATCTAAGGCTGGTCAGTTGTTGTTTTTTCTGGTTCATAGCTAAATCAAAGCAACAGGTTTATAAAAACAAACCTGTGGCTCACCACAAACTGCAAGCTAGAGGAAAATATTGAAATGATCTTGCCACGATTTGATAGTGCTATTTTTAGAAAAAAAGCGTATTCAACAACATTGGACTACAAGGCTTGTACAGTAGAAACGGACTATTTGAATTGACTCAGTTAAAAAGGGGCACAGCAAAATGTTTTCAAAGCACCATTTGAGTAAGAACTCACGGGTTGGACTAGCCCTTTATTTTGTATAAGCATCACATACATTTTCCTACTGGGGGAAATTCTCTGCATCCAATGCCCATGATTCAGACTGGATCTTTTTCCAATAATAAACTATATCAGTAAGGAATTTGAGACTGTTTCCTTTGGGCCCTTGCTGCTCCACTGAAGAAGCAAAGGGGGGTGAACAGTGGGGGAATATGGGGGCATCCTGAATGGCTCTTTCTTTTGACTCTTTCCCACAGTGACCCCCTCATGGTCATGTGACCTTCCTGTAGTCATGTGACTGTCAGTCGGCATAACCCGTTATGGTTATAGCACACCCAGTCTGGTCTGCCATGATGGTGACTTATGTGGACAAGTCTGGACAATAACTGAGTCATCAAGCAAAACAAACACTCTGAAGTAAATGTTTTGGTAATATTATATTAACAATAATACTACTACTACTACTACTACTACTACTAATCATAATAATAATAATAAAAAAAATAATAATAGTAATATAAATAATAATAATAAGAATAATAATCATAATAATAATAGGCCTGCACTTTATTTGTACCTTTTCATGAAATGCAGCTGAAAGTTAATAATAATAATTATAATAATAATAATAATAATAATAATAATAATAATACACTATTTGTGCCTTTTCAGGAAATACAGTTGAAAGTTATTTACAGTGAAAGTATTATGCATGCTTCCCAATGTGCACAAAGCACAAAACTACCAGTTACAGTTTCTCAAGCAGCATGTTGTTCTTGCATTAGACACTTGCCTTCTTCCACACACACCTGTTCGTTGCAGATGGACCTGTGGCCGTGCATGCATGGGCTCACTTGCTTTGAATTCAATTTTCGCTGAGATGATCATGCTAGTCTGGAAACCCTGGCCGCTTTAGCAATTGTACAGCCAACTGGAAAGCGGACCAATCAGCAATGACATTGAAGTCAACTGTTTTTTTAGAAATGGCGGTGGTAGATAGAAGAAGCAATACAAACAGAATATACGTGGAATGGTTAACGCTGTCCAATAATATCAAAATTACCAAAGATCCCATGGAGGCAACGAGCGATTACAAAAACGTCCCAATGGAGTGTGCCCAGATTTAACGAAGTGGAGTTTGTGTGTGGTTACACCAGGCTAGGTTCGCTACTGAACATGCCTTTGTAAACTGTCCCCTCCCGATCACTACACCAAACTAGGCTGGTTGGTTGCCCTGCGGGCGGCGCAAGATTTTCTTATTGGCGGGCATATATCACCATAGCCTCTGCTTAAATTACAGGCCTGCGCACGAAGGAGTTACTAATGAGTGGATAGACTTATTCATGTTCAGCGCTTCAATCACCAGCCGTCCCCGCATGGCAACCATTACCATGGGGAACGGCTCTGCGCTGTGTTTGTGCTGGTACTCGCCGTGACCACAGAGCGCACGTGTGACGCGCCACAGACGAGTCTTCCTCAGAGTATGAACATCTGTGTCCCCCGGGAGATTGGACTAAGAAGTGCTGATTTTCCCATGGAGGCCCCTAAACAAAAGCCTCTTCCAGGACCTCTCCCCACATCTGGATGACCCAGAGGGTGCATGCAGGCCATAGCTGCAGTGGGGGAGAAATGACAAAAACTCTTGTCAAGAGTTCTTGTTATTGCTACATCCTGTTACGGTTACCTAATGCCCTAGCTGTCAATTTAGGACACACCGTAACAGCAGCACTGGACATTGAGTGTATCGCTTAATCTACTTAATGATCGACACAGTGTGGAATTCGGCAGCCATGCTTTGTCAGATTCTTTGAGAATGTCATAAAATGACTACGGTGCACATTTACTGCAGTGAGTTAACAACATTTTATTAGAGGCTTGACGTAAAATATAAATTCTGTGTGTTTTAGTGATTAAAGGGTAGGCTATAGTCACTAGTGTCTGTGTTTTTCTTTTTATTTAATAAATTGTTCTTGACTAATGTCTATATTTGGAAATTCATGGCTGGCATTCAATATTACTTTAAAACATGATATATGTGCCTTTCTAAAACAAATATACTGTATCTTGTGGCAGTAACTTAGAAAGTTACGCATCTCAGTCTCAAATAAATACTTAACTTAATTGCTTGTACTACAAATGTATTGTAGGCACACATTTTAGTACTATTCTGATACTTGATTTGCTAGCTAATATTTCCAGTGCCATGTGTTTTCTGTAAAGTCAACATAAAAAAAAAACATGCCACAGATACAATATAACGTCCAGGACATTACGACAATCCAACCTGGCTCAGTGCCAGAAAATCCCATAAAGCAGTCTGTTTCAAATCAAAGCCAACTGGAGGGAGCTTTTCCCAGTTTAGAGAGATAGTAAGCTAAGACAGAGAACGGGTCTGCGAAGAGAAGAGCAGAGAGGAAGAGCGATGAAGCATGTCCTGCGACAGGACTCAGGAGGTCGGAGGAAGTCTCTTTGAACGTTTCATACAAAAAAGAGCATGTTGGAAATATACTGACAAATGCAATGTGAATGGAGAAGTCTTGTGAGGTTCAAGGCGGTGTGTGAGGGTCCATGTGACTCAGACTGCCAGACAAGACCAGCAGGGGAGGAGGTGTTGAGCAAGGGATACAACAGAGACTATCAAGGGGTGGAGTGGGGGAATATAAGTCCCTGCCTCTTTTACGCCAACCCCAACTGTATGCATTCAGCGTCAGCAAAAGCACTAATGTGATCAAGATGGAAGTGTACAGACTTTTCACTGTTCCCCGCAAATTTTGCCTGCCTTTGAGGGTTTTCGAGCCTCTCTGTCTGTTTTCCAGGAAACATACCTGAATTTGGAACCAGAAACTGGAACCGCTTTGAGTTAGACCAAGGATTGGAATTCTAGGAAACACTAACTAAGGAACACTTTACTACAGTGGATGGACTGATGAATGAAAAACTGAACTTTCTAAATGTTCCAAAGCTCCAGCTATTTGTGCCAAGGGATCTTTGTGGAAGTATTGCAGATTTGATTCTGGATAAATAATTTCACGGATTTGGTTGCGAACATTTAGCACATTGCGACTGGATCACACTGATGAATATGTTTCTATTCACTGAATTGGAATGTTTACAATACTGTCCTATTAAATTCTGGTCCTCAGCACCACATGCTTTACAAATAGAGGGGTGATATGTCTTGTAAATCATTGTTTGCTTGGATAGCATCAACAATTTTCCCAGCCTGCCCAGAAACGCAAGTTCATGTCAGTGGACGCAGATGACAGTTCACCACATCCAACATCCTGAGGAAAGAAAAGGTGCAAATTATAGTTTTTTGTTATTTTTACGTTTTGAAGATTTACGTATCGAAACATTTATACATACTGTACATGACACTTACATAACACATTTCCATAGGAAATGAAGGGGAATTGTCATTAAACTGTAAATAGCCTCTATGGACATAAAGCAGATGGGCTGTATTCCTGCAGGGCAGATGTTCTGTACAGTAAATGTTCCCTCAGACCTCAATCATGTGGGCTATCAGTACAGACAATCCACACAATATTTTGGTTGCTTTCAAGTGGTTTCAAAGTGTCTAAAATTAGGATTTATATGTCTCAAACTGACAGAAGGCGGCAGAATGCATGTGAAGTTTTGCATTCAATTCACACAACTAGATTAGAACTAGACAGCAAAATAGGTTTATCTTTCGTCATCTTTTGTTTTGGATTAATATAAAGTGTATTATTGGGAAATGTGTTCAGAAGTAGGCACACCAGGGTAGAGCTCTGACTATGTTTCCCAAGTGTGATACATGGTTTTGTTTGCATCATCGGAATTCAAGTCACTATAAGTGTTGTTATTGCTGTGTTATACTGTATGAAGTTCCCCCACCTTTAGAAGTTTTTTACCTTGTGGGTATTTCATGTGTCTGGAAGATTTTTGGCTTGCACGCATCATTGTCTAAATATCATTTCCAGAAGTAAACAAAGGATAGCCAATCCTGTTTATTTCAAACTTACTTATACCATTTCATAGCCTATTTTGTGTTTTTTTCTCTAAGAGTTTAGACTATAATTCCAGACCCCATAAAATTGAATCGACCATTTTCTCCTGAAAAACTGATTAAAAGCATCCGTTTTCTCAGTCAGCATGATGCAACTGGGAATTAAGTCAGTTTATACAGACCGAGATGAGTTTACACTTTCCAGGGGAACACAAATGGAATATGATTACTCCCCTCTTAAACCTCTGCTCTCTACTGGCCAGCTGTTTATTTTCAAACTATAACATTACTTGCCAGATTATCATCTGCTAAATCTATTAACCCCATAATTTGGGAATCTATGATGACATTATTGAACATTTTTCAACCCCCTGCTCTCCTCGCCTCTTCACGTCTGCTCATATTGTCTCCTTTCTTCAGACAGGATATTACAGGACTCACTGTTTATTTCACTGGAGGCAGTGCACTCAGCCATATGGGATAACAGTGGGCGTGTGCCATGCCGGTAGCCGTAAGGAAAAGGAGTTGGGAGGATCACGTGACCAACCGATCGGGACTACAGTACAGCTATGATGACCTGGATCTGGTCTGTTGTCATGGGGCAGGCGGCAACCAGCCCTGGATGGGCTCAGGGGGCTCTAAACCGGGCCGACGGATAAGGTGTGCCTCCATGCCCGAATGCTGCCACCAGCCGCCCACCACATGTGTCCTGGATCACGCTTCTGTTGCCGGTGACGACCAGGAATCGGGATGTGCACTAATACATGGCGGCAATAAAACATCCCAAGGAGAGGAGTCTTTGAATGGTTGCCACGACGCCGCACATGGGGACCCCTCAGCTGAATGGTGGCACCTCCGGACCAGAGACACAGAGGACTGTGGGGAGTGCACTGGCTGTAACACCCTCGACCGCGGCGGCCATTATGGATCGACCCACAGCGGCGGTGGTGAGGGTGGCACAGCGAGCCTCGTGCATTGCAACAGCTGCGACGGAGAAGACCAAGACGTCTTTGCTAGGCCACGCGTCCCTGGCCATCAGCAACAATGCATCTCTATCTGTGCAGACAATGGGCCTCCACTCTGTGGTGCTACTGCTGGTGAGGAGGCTGGCAAACGTCCAGAGCCTCGGGAAACAATGCAGAGCCGCACAGATGGTTCCAGCAGGCGTCCTGAGCCGTCCCAGGCCGCTCTAAACCAGGCTGCTTCGACTAAACTGGATAATCAATTAGACCTTCTAGAGCCGATGAAAGAACACGTGATCACCTCTCACCATTGTGACGCAACGGGAGCCTTAACCGCAGGTGAGATGGATTGCGGCAACCTGAGGGAGAACAGTGACGTCGTATTAAATTGCATTGTGGTCGAGGAGCAACACGGGTCTCTGGCAATAGAAGAGGAAGGCGATGAAGGAAGAAGTGAAGCCAGGAACTCAGAGGCTGCTGAAGGCAGATTAAAGGACACCGCAACACAATATAATACACAGGAGCAAAGATGTAGTGACAAGCTGATGTGTGACGCTCACGGTTGGGAAACATCCCAGCAGACAGTGTGGAAAGAGCCGAATGGTGAAACATCCCAAACGCAAGAAGCGGAGTCATCACAGGGTGAAACAATAGCAATACCGTCACCGTCTGATATGCATGTCAGACTACAGTGTTGCGACCACAATGTGTCTCCTGAAAAGCTGGATGCAAAAATACTACAAGTGAACCAACTGACGAACAGTGACCTTGGTGCAGAACAATGTGTGGAAACTAAAACCCATGTTAAACCTTTGGAGAACAGTAATGAGGCCGCGGTGTTCGAAAACATCTCCTCTGCGGACCAGACCGTGTCTTCGCAGGGACAGCAAGACGTTGGCTATTCCAAACTGGACACAATCCCGGAGGGAGCCTTCTCTGAGGCAAGTGACAGCTTGGCTGTACGGGCAACACACACAAACAATGCCTCAGGATCCAGCGTAGCTCCAGCCTGTGATGGTGCCTCCGTCCAACAGCGCGCCCTACACGAGACACTGTGTTCTACAGCGGTCAACAAGGATCTCTCCCCGGAGGGTAACTGTGGCAACCAAGCCTCTGGTCGCCACTCAGGTGACTCACCTGCCTCTGAGGTGGCAGATGGTCGCAGCGAACGCCACAGGCCTGAAGCCACACATTCGCAACCCGAGGACATGGAGGCGTCAGAGACGGTTGTTTACAGTAGTGTTCAACTTGCCAGCCCAGCTTTGATTGGGACAGGACCAGCTGTGGACCAGAGAGATGAAAGCACAGTGAAGATGCGTTCCAGAAAGGTGAGGATAACCTTTTGGCATTTATAACGTTATTGAAGTGCTTGTGAATGTGTCCTGCCGTCCTTTTGATTTTGCGTTTTGTATCGGCGGCGGTAATCTCCTCTTTGACGCTGCAGCACTTCAAATGCAGTTCCATTCTATAATAGCTGACACTTTGTGGGCACAACCTCATTTTTGTCCCACTCTCTGGAACGCCTCCTGGAAAACAATGACTTCATTCTCACATGCTTACAGATCGACCAACGACTGGGTGATCTGTAAAATGTTTTACTCTTTCCCAACTGCCCTTTGCAAAACAAGGTCCTATAAGGGCATGTATTCTGTGTGTGTGTGTGTGGGGGGGGGGTTCAAAAGCTCACCATACTGAGTGACACTGTATCAGCAGGGGGATAAGACATCTGAAATAACTAATTGACAGGCAATAACAGGAACAAAAAATGCGTTAGCATTAATTTCAATGGAAAAGAGTCACTGTGTTGGAGAGTTAGGAATGCCAACAACAAACTGACCCGGCCCAGTGGTAAAAATGCCATAATGAGTCAGCTAATGTTTAATACGGGTAGCCTAGCTAATACCCTATTTGTTCATGATTACTCGTACATTTGGAGTGAGTAAAGCATGTGATGTCCTGTCACAGTGTTTACATTACACATCTCTTGGCCGTGGTATTCGTGGTATCTAACTAGTCTATGAAGCAGGACCAGTGTATGTATCACCTTGACATTATTTAACATAACTCCATTGGGTTGCATAGACAGTTTGGAAGGCGTGTGGACTATGACGATGACATTGTCCTCACCATGCAAGCTGCCAGAGAGGAAGGGGGAACCTCTGAGGTCATAACTTTGCTGGCAGATATGGAAAACCTAGCTGGTATTTATTACCACTGGCTCCATCTTAAATCTAAAGAATGACATAAACAGCCTGAATTAAAACACCCTGAAATCTTGGCTCCTGTAACCTGAAAAGAGAATCCCTCCTATAAAAGCAAAAGGCGCCAAGGAAATCCATCCGCCATATGGCTACGGCTCGACTGTCCAATACTATGACAGAGCTAGGGGTTTCATGACTTTTCATGCTAACCGGCGGCCAATTTTCTGTAGGAAATAAGCTTGGCTTTTTGCATTACATTTCAAGTTTGAGTCAGGGAGTATTACATGAATTAATTTCAAACAAATATATCCGGTGGCACTGAGCTCTAAACCTAGACCAAGCAGACATCATACAAAACACTTGGTACATCTGTTAATTGTACATTTGTCTGCCTCGCTCACTGTAGGAAATCATGTTGTTGTACTGCAGGATCAATTTATAAAACCCATCTGGCCCATTTAATAGCACAGAGATAGAGCTGATAGTGGGCTTTGTTACATTGTTTGTTTGTTTTTGCAACCAGGCCTTATCTGGACCTTGGGGCCAGATCGGCTCAAATTGCTTTTATCTGTCGCCAGACAACGTGGCAACCTCAGTTTCACATTTGGCTTTCTCCCTTTTTCACTCAGTGTTTCTTCTCTCCTCCTCTCTTGGGTTAACCCAAGAGCTGTTCGGACCAGACCACCCCACTGGATCTCTTGGGTAATTAGTCCATGTTATGTATAGATTCCCAGAGAGAGGAGAGGAGCTTAATCTTGGGGTTGGAGATATGAGATGTAGGCCACAGAGAGTTAGAGAGAGAGAGAGAGAGGGGGGGGGGGGGGTGAGGATGGTGGGAAACTGTCTCACAAATAAAAGGAAAAAACAGGAAGTTCAGATGAATGTTAAAGAAACCTCAAAAAGAGAAGGGGGGGAAAAATCATTGCGAGAAGACCAAAAGCACCAGAGTACCTCCCAAGAGATGTGCCACCCTGAGGCATGTACTGTAGCACTCTGCTGTGTGTGTGGTTGTTTTGCCATTCTAACCCAGATGCATTTGTCCATTCATCAGGGCCTTGTAAAGATGCCATTGTGTTACCGCCATACAAATGATGCATTGAGACCACGTTGCTGGTCTGGCAGAATGCAGTGTGTGTTACTGCTAGCTAGAAAAGCATGAAGAGGCTTCAGTGTGTGTGTGTGTGTGTGTGTGTGTGTGTGTCTGTGTGTGACACATTTCCATCAGACACACTTAACCCACCACGCATGTTTGCTCTCTCAGCAAATTCAATAGGAATGGCTTTTGACAGACTAATTGGATGCTAACTGGAAAATAAATGCAAGCGCAAGTCACAAGACCGGGGATGGAGTCCAGATCCAGACACGGCTAGGTAGACGCTATGAGGCAGCGCACATTCCATCTAGGGTGCAGATATAGATATTACCCTTATTCATGCACTCGGTCATACATGCACACCCATTGTAAACATTTCTCAAACCACATCAACCCATTAGCCAATTGCCAATGTGGAGATGATAATCATTCATCCTCCATCGTGACCCACAGAACCCTATCGGAAACTGTGCCAACATATTCTTTTGTTCAGCTAATCTTGTGGACGTGCATGCCCTCCATACCGACACCGCACGCATAGCACCGCGATGGTTCTGGCCTGCTATGAGCTCAGCCTCGTAAAGTGTTTAAAGGAGGCAGAGTGAGTGTAACAGGGTTTGTTTGGGACTAATGAGCCAGTCGCAGTGATGTCGTCACCATGGTTTCCACTGCGGAGACAGTGAGAAGGAGGCAACATAGAAGATAAATATCATGTAAACTCCAGCTAGCATGCGGTTTTAAGGGGTGCGTTATGGAATGACTGGTGCTCGTCTTGCTGGTGATAGGCCACCTGGGGTCAGTGTAAGACTTGTTAACAAACATTTGAGACCGCTACTGTATTTACTGTAGAGAAAGGTAGGGTAAATGTCTACTGTTACAGTAGCTACCAGATATTCAGAACTTTACCAGACCACTTAAGGTATTAGCTTAGTTAAGCTTATTTCGGGTCCTCTATTAGCTTTAGATTAGAACAATATTTGATTTAGTTTTGACTGTACTTTTCTAACCTATGGTGTCCATATGGTGTTTTCATTCTAACTATTACTGCATAACTAGATACAGCTAGTTAAAAAAGAGATACACTTGCACACAAATGCATACAAATGCTCTAAGGACAACATACCAATGTGAGACAAGGATTTGAAAGTTGAATGAATTGTCATAACAAGCAGGACAATGTTAGCCTGATGAGACCATCCTGATCTTGAGAGCTTCAGTTTGACTTTGCCTCGAGAACTTGTAGTTGTTGTGCTTGAGTCAGGTCCACAGTGTATCTGACCAATCAGCGTCGTACTGGCAAATACGAGCATAGCTTAGGTGTGACGTTAACCAACACTGGCATTCACCGTCAGTTCATCCAATCATCTGCCAAGTATTTTATAAAAGTGCCTGCCCTTTTCAAAACAGTTTCAAATAAGGTTTCAATGGATTCTTTCCAGATGGTTGTTTGTAAAGAACCATCTGGCACGTCAGATAAGGACAATGTGTACACAAACGCAATGCAACCGCAAATTAATAACAGGCCTACCAGTGTGGGAATAAATATATTTAGCAAGGCTTTACAGTGACAATGAAATGATAAGTGTTAGCAAGAAAGGGACGGGGAACTAAAAAAATTATTAAATTATAATACTTTGCAGCACAATTTATGTATATTATTACATTACCTTATTTATTAAAGATGCCCTATTAAACATTATAGCGTCAAAAAATTTGCTACTGTATGTAGATATAAGTATCCTAATTGTGTCCTAAGCAGAGAATGACATCCCTGCTAAAAAAATTCAGCATTGCTGGTCACCAGCATAAGGTATGTTTTGCATGCTGGAACCAGCAAGGAACGCTTCTTGACTATCTTGAATGACAACCATAATAACTTGCGTAAGGTGATAAAGCACTAGCGACATTCAATGTGAACAATATATGCTCATACACATTATATTTCATTTCCCTGTTGTGATATTAATTGTGAGACGTTGACAGCTCACGATAGCGTCTCCTCTCGACTTGACTTCCTATTAGTTTTATTGGTTACCACGGTGATGACGAATCCTGCCCCACCGATTGGTTGCCTGAAAAAAGCTGCAGTGATGACACCAGTTCCTTTTTGAAAAGTTCAGATATTTTTAACTAGAAGCACTCCGCTTCCGTAAGGCAGAACGCTCTGTGTGCAGTGCATTGTCTCTTGACAATCTATCCTCATTGGGAACAATTGAAAAAAGATTCTGGCGCTCAGAAGAAATCTCTATGTGGACACGGGCCTTACTTCATATAGTGTGTATATTTGTGGCCTGCAGCATTTGTTTTGGTCTGAGATGCTGGTGTTCACAGTGTGACATCTAGTGGCAGAAAGTCATATAGTGAGATATGTGGAAGTAACAAACATTTACTGATAAAATTGAGATGATATAAATGTATGCAAATTGAAAAATAACTTTAGTTATCAAGTGATTTGATCATTTGTTATCTACAATTTCCGCATTATCGTTTGCAATTAGCAATTGTTGTTACTTCCATTTATCGTTTGCAGCAAGTCATTTTTGTTACTTACACCCCTCATAATATAGAGGCATGTTAAATGTACATACAGTATATGAATATACTAGAATGCTGAGTCACTCTTCTTTTCTGTAACTTTGGCATATAGAAGTAATGTGAGATCTGTGTTAGTTGTTTCATTACAGTGCATCCTAGGCCACGGGTTCATTTAGTTCAAGTCATCTGTTTTGATCTCTATTAAATTACACGTTTCACTGATATAGCTCTCTGGAGGCCTGTACTGTAATCCAATTGCTTTTTGTCAAAGCCAATTAGGTTCCACTCTCAATATGGTTTTTGTCTGAAGATAAGGCTGAAAGAGACCTTTGATTTGAATCAGTCTAGGAAGCGGTCTCCATCATAAATTTGCATTGTATTCTGCATTGTTTTTAAAGGTACAGTGCTTGCAGGGACATTCAGTGAAAAGCAGGACTGCATCATCCTTCACCACATCCCACACTGCACAGCCCTAACTCAGCTCATAATGATCATTTAATGCATGTACTGTATGTAGTAGCATTAACCCAAGAACTCACAACATGGTTCCAAATGGACCCGTGTTCATTTACAGTGGGTATTTTTTTTACCCCTGAGATACATTTTTTTATCCCTGAGATAAATTTTTCTGATTATTTATATTGTACAAAAATGTATTTAACATCTTGTGATAATTTAAAGTAATTTTATTGCATTTGCCGCTAGATGTGTGTTGTTGTTGTTGTGCTGCTATATTAATGCATGTGAGTGGCTTTGCTGTAGTCATTTTATTAAGACATTATACATTATATGGACGTTTTAACTGTTATTTTACTATAAAAGTAAGTAAGTAACATTTATTTGTATAGCATATTTCACAGACAGCAGGTAAGATTACCATATTATAGGCCACTGCAGCTGATACCAGTGGTCCACTGTGACAGTCATTGGCCAGTATAAATGTCTGTGACAACAGATTCTATATCCAGACCAGAAATGGATTCCCTTCTTCCCTGCCCCCTCAGTCAGCATGCTGGCAACATTTCTGTGATAAATCTAAAATGAGCTATGCTGTAAATCTGGATGAAAATGTTAAGATAGAGATAAAGCAACAAACAATAACTAATCCAATATGAATATGGGTCCCCTTACCCATATAGGCAAAATTATTTTATTAAAAACTTTAGAAAGGAAAAACAAATATTATGATTTTGAATTATGAAAAACATGATAATTCATGAATATCCTGAATATCAGATGGTTAGAATAATTGTTTTTTAAAAAGCAACAACGAGACCGCAACGAGACCGCCACTTAAGCATCAAATTCCATAGGAAATTAAGACGGTCTATTTACACTCATGTCGTGCATTATCGTCGTGCTATTAAATTATGTTGTGCATTCTAGAGTTAAAGGCATTCTCGAGAATGCTTGCTAACTTTGAGCTCAAATCAAAACATCCCTCTGCGGAGCCGCCTCACACATCAAAATGCATTGTGAAGCAAAGTGTAGTATACAGCTTTGTTGATACGAGCAGTGTTTGCCACTTTGTTTATGTTAAGATTTACGGAGCCAGGGCTGTGTAGAAGTATCAGATTAATTTTTTCAACACGCACAGAGAACGGTAAGATAGAGAATTGTGAGGAGATATTTGGTGAATTTGACAAAAAGTGTTGCAATAGCTGACTATACCTTTATAGTGCATAGGCAGCTGGCTTAACATGTTCTTTTATTGGTTAAAGGTTTGCCTAAATGTTGGTCTCCTGGACATTTATTGAGCGTTTTATTTGTTGAGCGTAAAAAAACACAATTAAATCTGTTTAAGCAAGAATTTGAATGTCTTCCAGATAGGCATCCCTCAGCAAAAGAGGATGAAATTGCTACTTTGGCCTACTTGACATTGCTTTATCAAGGAGTAATGGGTTTACTATTTAACAAAATTAATTAATTAATGAATTAATAAATAAACACAACAAACAATCAGAAAAGTAAGGCGCTTTATGTCAGATTCCTAGATAAATATAGTAATAATGTTGGGCAACTTAATAATATATTCATTTTATGATTATTGCTATACTTTCCCTACAAGACTAATCATTACCTTAGCGTGCTTAATAAAGGGACCCTACAATACTTTAGCAGAAGCTAGCCTTCCTGTGCAAGGGCCTTCATGTAATTCACATCTGCAAACTCTAGGGGAGCTGTTGAACATAATTTTACATGTAAGCACTGACTCCACTGTGGAAAAGCACACAAGAGGGATAATAATGTTTATAATGAGGTTAAATGTTAGCTCAGTGGATGAGACCCTGTGTTAAGTGCCATGGTAGTAGTTCATACTGGTATCTTATTTGCTACTATACATTGCATCAGCTAACGCTGTTTAACTTTCCAATCAGCCTGAGAATTCCCGTCTGGACTCCATGGTTCTTCTGCTGATGAAGCTGGACCAGTTGGACCAGGAGATTGACAACGCCCTCAGTGCCACTTCTTCCATGGACAGCACCCCTATACTCGGCAGAAGACAAGTCAAGGTACACATCACATGACATGACATGAAAATACAAGTCAAAGAGACACTTCTTTTATTGTATGTTTTACCTGTGTGGTTGAAGCTCGACCAGCCAGCCTGCGAAGTTATTATTAGTACGGTATATTTCCAGTGGATGCAGAAACATACGATGCTAGCAGAAAAATAATGCATGCGAAATATGTCATGGGCACCGGGCGTTACTGTCAATATCAGGCGTTACTATGGAACTTTCACACACTTTGCACAGGTGCAGTGAGGTAAAAAGTCACTGTTTTTAGGGAATCGACTCGTAACTCTGCTTGAACTGTGCGAGATCCTGACGACAGCCGACCAAATTTCTGACATGGTCAGAAATTAATTGGGTCGTATTTCGGAAGGTCGGGAGCCGCTAATCTTTCCTAGCAACCGCTCACAACCCCCTGTACACCTCACGGCAAACGACGCCCGACAAAATGAATTTAGGCCCGATTCCTAATGACTTATGCGGCTCAGAGATCGGGCCAAAAAAATCGCACAGTATTCCCAGCTTAATGCTGTAGACCACAGAGGTATTTAACCATGGTCCTGCATGTTATAGATGTCTCCCTGCTTCAACACATCTGATTCACATGAATGGGTCGATGACAGGCTTCTGCAGAGCTACACGACGACCCATTAATTAGAGTCAGGTCCAGGACTCAGGACCAGGGTTGAAGACCTCTGGTACAGTTTTCATTCAAACCTTTGGCCATTATAGGTGAAGACTGATATGGCTGTATGCATTATTAATCAATACACATTGTGCTTTTTATAACAAATTAAGTGTTTGATTGGTATAGAGTCCAATATAGCAAGATATGGGTTATTTCTTTTTACCCCCTTCCTATCACCACTCTAATCTTCATTTAGAGCACCTGAGGTTAATTGGATAATTAAGCGTTAAACATCTGTTCTGAATGCATAGAGTAGACTCAGCAAAGGGGACAAGCGATGGATCTAGAAGGTGAAAGACGGGCAGAGAAGGAGCGACTGGGGTCAATTCATTGGCTTTTTTGGTCTGTTGTTTCCTAGATCAGAGGACAATATTGAGAAACCATTTGACATTCAGGAAATCATTCCATTGCTTTAATTAGCTTATTACTTATTATCTTGTGGTATTTTGACACCGAACAATCGAACAATGTTGTGAACACAGTGTTGTGAAGAGGGTGTTTCTGATAAACCATCATTGCAACTTGCTAACACCCTGAGATAAGACTCGCAATTTACAAATCTTATCTCAGATGTCAACATTTTGTCCTCCACAACAGTGGTCCCCAACCCTGGTCCTCACGGACCGCTGCCCTGCATGTTTTAGATGTCTCCCTGCTCCAACACAGATGATTCAAATGACTAGCTCGTTATCAGGATTCTAACAAGTCATTCATTTGAATCAGGTGTTGGAGCAAGGCAACATCTAAAACATGCAGGGCACCGGTCCCCGAGGACCAGGGTTGGGGAACCCTTCTCCACAAGATAATTATGCAGCCTGCATGCATATCTCTCTCTCTCTCTCTCTCTCGTTCTCTCTCTCTTGATGTGACACCCACTCAATCTCTTTAGCCTGCTAAAATAATTTCCCTGAATGATAGTAGCACAATGGCAATGAATGGTACATTGTGAAGTAGATCTTTAAGGCTTTAAAGAGTGTGAAATTATGCATAATTCTATAAACACCATCAGGGATGCAATTGTGGGACCCTCCATTAATAATTTAGGCTACTGTACATTGTATGTCTACTCTAGGTTGGAATCTAAGCACAATGTTGTTATGCTGTTTGATATTTTAATATTTTAGGTTTTTATGACGATAAAAAAAAAAAAACATAAAATAAAACAAAAACTTTAATATCTGTTATGGAGTTTATAAAATGTAAAAAACTTTAATGTTATCAAGTTTACTTTATTCAAAACTTTTCTGCTCTAGGCTGCCATGTAAAGTATCAGATTTTTAGAATTACTGCATTTCCTGCACCTGGGTTGGCAGATACAAGTGGCATTTCAGAGCAAGTTAATTAGATTACTCACTTGTGGGTTGAATGCCACAAAAAGTGGTATGGAATTCACACACACAATATTCTCACAGAACATTCCCAGGAGGGAATGTTTTCTCCTGGGTTCCCACAGTGTGTGTGTGGGGGAGGTGACCTTGCTCCATAATAGACAAGGGTTCCATCCTCATTTAGCTGTTCTGAAGATCCCTGAAGACTTTTTGTTGAAATAAAAACAGTATATTTACACTGCGAGTGAGCGAGAAACAATATTATGTTAATGTGTAGTTAAGGTCTACATAGCCTGGAGCATGAAGAGGCCACTCCCAAACACATACTTTTAGCAGTTTAAAGGAGAATTCCAAATAATGAGTAAATTTCTTTCAAAGTTTTCCTGAACACAAGACTATCATTTATGAGAATTTAAGTGTAGGATGTAGGATTATTACCCAAAAGCAGAAAGTATAGAGATTAGTTTGACAATGCTGATGGTAAATGATGATGATCCAGATGAATCACTGGCAGGAAGTAGTAGCTAACAATGATGTACGGTAGTTATCTCTGCTTTTTTTGTTTTTCACTTGGGAAACTCCTTCAGTTGGGTTTTATAGTTTCATGTCATGTTTCATGTCTGTGTGTGTGTGTGTGTGTGTGTGTGTGTGTGTTGTTGAGTGGGTGGGTGGCTTGGGGTTACTTGTGGAGATGTACACTTTAGTGTTTACCAATTTGTGTTCTTTCAGCTGTTATCTTGTGGAAGTGAGCCGTTATATTTAGGTAAGAGTGGTCATGGTAACACCCAAACAAAGCACACACACACATAAACACAGACATACAAACACACACACATGCGTGCGCACACGCGCGCACACACACATACACACACACACACAGGTGTTCACTTCCGTAGTTGCAGGTGCCATCGAGTTGTTTCTGCGTGGAGTACAAGTAACGCAGTACCTTCCTTGATAAAAACGCTGCTATTTAATATGTTAATCCTGATAACTATTAAGCAGTGGACTATGCGGTGTATATTATGTGTCACATTCTTGCTATTCTGGTCATGGTGTTGGGCTCTAGTGAATAGTTCATTGGCCTGGGAGCGGCTAGCATGGACACTATTGTTAGCTGTGGTCAATGGGCAGGTGGCTGTTAACGGATGTTTTGCCGCAGCAGGTGCTTTTCCCCATGGATGACTTCTATTCTTTGCCCACAGTGTTGTTGTTGGCTGGGCTCTGTCAATTGCATGTGTAATTTGATGTTGTTAAAGTGGGAAGGATATCCAGATGTAATGTACAAAGTGTGATGTGTGATAGGTTGAACTAGATGGCAGATAGAGCTCCTGATTTGGATAATCTTGAATACATTTTTCTTTTAAGCAACTGCAGAATTGTGTACATAACAGAAACATGTACTCTCCTATAATCATGATTAAGATGTGGAGCTTCTTTATTATATTATTTTTATACTAATAATAATACACTGTATACTAGCCATATCCTTAATATTTGTATTATATTAAAATTATTAAGGAGGCACATGTATCTTAGTATGTTAGCAATCTGGCTCAAGGGTGCGTACAGTTTGACCAGGCATGTCAGAGATCAAACCCATAACCTTTTGGGCTGGGAGTCGACCACACGCAAACTCCACACAGAAATACCTGTATGTGTAAACCTCTGCCACTGACAGGGCTCAAACCCTCTTTGGTGGGAGGCAACACTAGCTGGGTTTACATGAACACTTTTTTGTCTTTTCAAATTAAATATTTCTGATTGAAGATTTTGTGTAACCTGTTTACATGACATATCATCTAATCGGTCTGGTGTTTAAATGCGCCGTCACAATTCATTGGAATCCATGTTAAACATGCACACATTAGGTTCGGTATTGTAACGTGTCCCGCTAGCAAAATGGCTAAATCCGGCAAGACTCTAGTTGTAGGTACATCATCGGGAGAGTCAGGTCATTTGTGTGACTGGTGGAGAGATTTAAGGCTCAAGGTGAAGTCACCGTACTAAATTCATCTTTCAATCGGATTATGGAACGGGTTATACTATCCCTTTCCTTCGGAATGAAATCGGGTTTGGTCTTTCTCTTCCGATTGAGATATTTATATGGAGCATTTTCTATCGGGTTAGGCTTTTAACCCGATTCCAATCAGAATAATACGGTCCATGTAAATGCAGCTGCTAACCTTTGAGCCACTATATGACATTATGATGTTAGTTTTTTATGGCATTATTCATGCACTTTCTGTGAAAAAGCCGCTTTTCTCTTTATATTTAGTTATGTGAGTGTCTATTTTTAGCAGTTGGTGACCACAGAGGATGTGAGAGGAGTCAGTGGAGCCCTGACCGACACTGACCTCCGTTCACCCTCTAAACGTTACAGTTGGAAACAACAGATCAATCACCTTCAGCTGTGAGAGTTCCCACCAGCTAGACGGTCACCACAGAAACATAGAGGCCTCTAGCGAAGAAGGCACTGACTGCAACGGCCTGTTACATTTAGCAAAACGTGTGTTTGACCAAACAAACCTGCTGTCACTGACTTTACGGGTTTTTTCACATGCTGTTTGACACGGGACGCCTAAACTACACTCACATTCCAGCCTTCTAGGCTTCTGTGTCAGGGATTCATGAGGTATTTTTGGAAATGTATTATTTACACGAAAGCAGATATGTGCTTTATTAATTGCCAGTGGGTTATGCGGTCCTTTATCGTCGGTATAGTTCGAAGGACAATAGAATTGCTGTAGTGTTGCGTGCTAAGGTCACTGGCAGATCTCTGCTCTGTCCTTCCTCATATTCCGCTTTGGCAGCGCCACAGACCCCAAACATCCTCCATCCTAACCACACCTCTTCCAATACTCCGCTCAAAGAATGGACAAAACAATATGTTGTTGCTGCTAGGCTCTCTACTCCAGCAGTTAGTTACAAATATATAAACATAACCACCATTGTAAAGACTTGTGAAAATGTTATTGAAGCAATTCAATTAGACTACTACTTCTAAAAGTGCTACAGCTGTTAGCTGCAAGTATCCACATTTTGTATTTACTGTACATGAATGCAATTTATAGTTGTCCTTTAAAAAAAATATGCACCTGCACTTTGACTGCACACTGCTGTTAGGTAGGCTTGCAATACATTACGGTAAAATCACCAGAATGGTAATATTATTCTATCATTGGCCTTGTTTCACTCGACTCCAGATAAGCGGATGGATGGATGGATGGATGGATGGCCTTATGGCCTTGTATCATCATGATTGTATCATAATGCAAGTTACCAGGCCTACTACTACTGTACCTGCACTACTGCTCTACTATTACTACTGCTGCTAATAATAATACTGATGATGCTGTGGGGCTCTCAAAGCACCTTGTGACCCCACACTTTGAGCACGTCGTTAAAATGTTACTCACTTTTCACCTTGTCCTTCCATGGCCAATTACCTCCACCATGCGCAGCAAGCGTAATTATATTTACGTACATTTAGCCCAAAGAATGAACAAGGCTCTAATGAGTCAATGAGCTATGAAGCCAGCCATTCAGATGGACACAGTCTGCCAGTTGAGGCTCTGTCCCCGGTCATGGCCGAGTTAGCTGACTTTCTGTGGTGTCATTGTCTACAAGGCCACCGCTCTGCTTAGCACAGCTGCATTGTGGGTACAAACAGACCTGTCACTGTGGTTAAATAAGAAGGGGGTGTGGGCGAGACAAGTTTGTTTTTGGAACAGGATGTGGAAAGCTGAACCTCTCCTCTAACCCCCACAATGAAAACCTTTTTCCTGGTGATTCCAGGCTATGGTCGATGCACCAGGCATTCCAAGAATCTCCACATTATATAGTATGTTGACGTATCCTTGCCCACACTTTAGGCAAAGCAGATTGCAATCCTGTAAAATCCCACTCCATAGTACTCTTGCAGGGAAGAGACAGACTACTGAAAGAATAATACTATTTTATATTGTGGCATTACGCAAAGTCAATTAGGTCAATCACAATACCTATAACCGCCAATTTGAACTAATTTATTCGTAAAGATTGGGCATTGAGTATAAGCTCTGCTGAGTAGGTTATTGATTTGTATTCAAAGTATATGTACCTTCAGAAGAACGACAACAACATCACATTGGTTTGTATGTTGCTGTTGCTATAGTTTGCATTGTTATTCCAGGAGTTAAAAAATGCGCAAATGCCTTATGAGGTGAAATGTTCGAATGCCCAGAGAATAATAGTTGATGATGTTACTTGTTGACAGTAAATCACTGGGATGACTGGAAAATGCCGGCATCTGGAACACCCCTGCAGACTACTGATAATAAACCTCCATAAATCATGGTAAAAGCAAACACACTGAAAGCATGCTCAGACAAACACACACACACACACACACACACACACACACACACACACACACACACACACACACACACCACTCTTGTCGGCTGAAACAGGCGCACAGCCGTGCATCGTAAACCCAGGTGTGATGGAGACCATTTCAGGCTTGTGGTTGGGGGTTTTAATTGGGGAATTTGATTTGTGTGTGTGCTCACATTTTAGTTTTGAATATGTGCTTCCATTCATGTTGGCATTACTTACACCTGAATGGCACACACATGATTATGGGGGCTAACTTTAGCCCTAAGATTGAATGCCTTACTGACACAGTGCTCATTAAATATGTTTGTGTAATTCCGTATTTTGGAATGTATTTTGTGGAAAATGTATTTGTGTATGAATGTCGTGTTTTGTGTTGAAATTATTGTAAGAGGCACATCTGCATATTGGCGAAGTATGGGTCCAATACCAACCACTGTCAGGCATTGTGTTTTGTATCTAGATGGGAAAGATTGGTTTAAGGCATAGTCATTCCTGCTTCAACATTGTTTAAATAATTGAATAATAGTACAGTAAATTATAATTTGGCAGAACACAGGGATTCTAATGTATTTATTTTGGAGGAAAAAGTTAAAAATTATCAAATATGATTCTAATATTTTTGCAGATTAAACAAATGCAAATTAGTATTTTTACATTAATGGTTGCAACAATGGGAGGCAACTATGTCTCCCATACCTCTGGGTAAGTCAATAAGCTGCAAGACTCCCACAAGGTTGCCATGGGGCCACCCTTGTGTAGGAAAGGCTAATCCCCCTGTGTTGTTAGTGCTCTATCTGTTTTCTCCCAAAAAAAGCCAGCAGTAATCCACAGGCTAGTATTGTTAGTGCAGTCAGGATCGTAAGGCTTATCCCTATTAACTCCAGTCCATAAGCCACAGATTCACAGAGTCAATCTACAAAGAATAAAGAGCAGACCATTTCTGGATGTTCAACTGTGTAGCACACATTCTGTATATTGTAATTCATCCATCCATCCATCTTCATCCGCTTATCCGGAGTCGGGTCGCGGGGGCAGCAGCTTCAGCAAGGGACCCCA
>JAODTR010016157.1:0-26268 GCA_025399935.1 Amblyopsis rosae
TGGGGTCCCTTGCTGAAGCTGCTGCCCCCGCGACCCGACTCCGGATAAGCGGATGAAGATGGATGGATGGATGGATTATTGTACAAATGAAATTATAAAGAAATGTCTACATTAAATACTTAGGTCCACGAAAATGTATATTCACCGATACATTTTAAGAACTGCACCTTAAAATGTGTTTTTTTGAGCTGTAAACGAAGTAATAGGATTGATCTGAGATGAGACACAGATTATGTTAATATTGACAAAATTCCAGTTTTTATAAAAATCTGCATTTTATGTGCTGAAAACAGAACGTCATATCCTTTAAAAATCACCCCAGGACCTTGTTGGTTTTCAGTGGTACACTTAGTACGCTCATATGTCATTACATGCAATTGTTAACATTAATGTTAATAGGGGTCACCCTCTCAGACCCTCCCCTCCCTTCACTCAGCTCCTTGATGCATTTTTCAAAGTTGTAGTGGGTGGAGTCAGGTTCAGCGCTGGGGTGCAGTCCCGCTATTAAGTCCGCCGTGATGGCTTTTATGCAGGGCTTTTGCCTGCATAGATTCTTTCCCACAGACAAGGATTCTTCTCAGGAACTCATGCATCAAATGAAATTCCTTCCCTCCAGTTACACATTAAACAAGGCACAGGCATTTTATCAGGCAAACCAGGTGTAGACCCTGCTGCCTTTCTTTCTCCAATGCTTCCTCATCATTTTATTTTAAACATTTAATGATATTATATTATTTTTGTTTACACAACCATTCGCATAGATAGAGGGACATTTGGCTTTTAAAGGTGGAGTCATATCCTCCTGGTAAAAGGTTGTTTGAATTTAATCAAAACATAACACCTCTCCCTTGAATACCATAGGGTTCTCCCTCAGATGCTCCGCCCCCCACATTGGACACTGCATTGCCATTGGCTAGGATAGTGTTGTGTGGTGCAGTCTGCACCACTTTGTGTTCCAATTTATAAAACCACTGTGTATAAACACAGATTATTTTTTGTGCACACAAAATGGGCAGCTAGCGTTTACCGTTTATTTTTACAATTGCTGAACTCACGTTTAATCTGATGAATATGAACAGAGAGAGGTAACTTTAATCAGACATGAGTCCCTGACTCTTGACACAGGTGTAAATATTGTAATACGCTGAACAAGATAGCCGATGCCGGGCAAGCCTCTCCACGGAACACGACATCTTGCGATTTAATAGTTTGTCATCATGTCATCATTCCGAGAACGGCATGCTCTGCACTGAAGTGGAGACGTGCACGCATATATGTGTCGAGTAGCGTGGGGGAGGGCTGTGAAGTTGGAGAGAAAAAAAAGTTTCACTTTTTTGGTACCCCTTTTCAGTGTCCATATGGAAGAAGGCGTGGTCTTTGGCTCGGATAATGAAACCTGTGCGACAGAATGGGAGGGAAACGGGGATCAGATTTCATCTTGACGGGGGGTAAGGGGCCGGACTGATATTTGGGAATATACGAAGAATCACTGAAGGTAACAGGGACATAAAACTACAGTGCCTGACCTGAAGCGGTCGGTGCTGAGTTTCATAGGGGTCTGGATCTGCCACTGGATTCCCCATCGCTCTGGGAAAGTTGAAAGATAAATGGTTCGGCTTTAACTGGGAACACACACACTAAAATTGGCTACTGAGAGAATTCTTCGTCCCTTTATTTTCTCCCCTAAGGGCCCTGCATGTCTAATATCTAGACATGTTTGGCTTTGTGGATTCGCGGACTGTATGGCTACTTGTAGCAACCCAAGTCGTTCTTTTAGCCGTTGTGAGGTGTCAGGATGACCGTAAGTGGCAGTTTTTTCTTTCTCAAAGGTCTGGTGCGGTTGGATGAACTGCTAAAGTAACAGAGATGTCTTTCATATGAATGGAGAAAACTCCCTCCTGAAAACTTCCTCCCGTGTCGCACTATACAGGCACCTGTACATTGAAAAGTCGCCTATTTGTTAGTGATTGTATCTCCTTCCGTAGCCTACCTTTTACGCACAGTTGGTGCGTCTGGATGCTTGCGGTACTTTTAGCTAATGAGTGTTTAGATTGTGCCTGCATTCTGTGCAGTTATTTTAAGTAGTAGTAAGTAGTATTTTATTTCATATAAGATATAAAGATAATAGGAGTTGATTGTTAGCTTTTAAAGTTAGTACACAATACTGTTCACGATATTGAGCTAACGATTAAGATGTATTGCCTGCTTGACCACGCAAAATAGTGGATTCAGCTTTGCCCTCAGTTAAGTTGCTGCGCCGGACACCTGTGGCCACGTTTATTAGAGGCATTCTGAGAGCGATTTGACAGGCTCCTCTTTTTGACTCCAGATCCACTTCATTAAGGGGGGGGCAAACAGCGAAAGGTGGTAAGGCTCAGGGGCCTTGGGTGAAAAGCGTTAACATTCCATTGCTGTCAGAGGGCAATGGGACACATCCAGGCTTGTAGAAGCAGAACGACCAACTTAATAACTGCTGAAATTGTCCCAAAAAAAAGAGGAAATTATTTTGCGTAAACAGCGATCCATTTAAGATATAACTGAATTACCCGAGCGTGCACATGCAACATTATAGAATATTAACAATTAATTATCTTTCCATAGATATAAATAGTTTGGGGTAGGCAATTGGAATAGGTGAGGTAGAAAATATATGCAATATTATTCCATATGGTTTACAGATTACAGTGAATAGAACATTGATATGCAGAGGGAAGAAGAGAGACATTTAAACTGTGTAAAGGAGAGAAAGATTACTTAAAAAAATGTTTTACCGATGTGGAAGGTTATTATGATAATAGTTTCTTTGTTGCATATATTGTAGATTAGGTCAAGGACATAACGCATCAAATTAAAAGAGCAAAAAAGGGTTGGTGTATGAAAAAAATGTAAATTCGTTCAATTGAAAGTCTCAGGTTACACTTTTCAGAGTTGTAGGCCTTGGATATAACGCAAGCCCTTCTTTCCTTAGAGTTAACTGGAGAGAGCACAGTGTTTAAGGCTCAAAGATTAATGGCAGCAAGTCACACAAAAGCATGCCTGACAGGTGTAAAAGGAGCAAGGACCTTACAGTAGATCACCAGTGAGCCCTGCAGTGCAATGTCAACTGACATTTTCATATTCATTTTTGTTTTCATATTCATTTTGTGCATGAACGCTGACTATTCTCCTTTAACGTGTTTTGCCTGGCACCTGGTACCGGTACAGCTGTGGCTTCCAGATCGAGTTTAAAGATTGCCTTATGGTATGTTTGCACAAGGCAGGAGTTTGTGAATTGCCCACTCTGTCCTGTTTCAGAAAGACCCCTTTCATTGCTGTGGAGGCCCTTTGGGTATCCTAGACCTAAACAGGCCTCAAAAGTAAACATAACTACTGTACCTAATTTGCCCCCTATCCAGATCTTGCTGCCTCGCCTCAGCCATTCATGCCCTGAAGCCTTCCCCATGCGTGCCAACCCCTTTCACCCCTTAAGGCTTAATGCTTCCAATTAGAGTGGTTGTCTATAGAAAATGCCTGCACGTGTCACATGGAAATTCCACTGCTGAAAAGGTGGTGTAGACTAACTCAGACCATGCATGATCGGCCTGTGGTTTGTTTACCTCTTGTAAAACACACCCTGCTTCTTCAATCACGTTCAATTAGCCTACAGTACAGTGCTTCATAAACTGTGTGGTCTGATAAAACCCATGGTCAGTGTGAATGCAAAGTCTGTTTCGTGTGCAGTGATTTAGGGCGTCTTCACTATGTAGACTAGGCATATATTTACATGTGATGTGCAATTTGAGGTGATGGGGGGAGATGAAAGGGAGGGGGAGGGTTCCAGCACGTGGTTCGTTACTCCTGTGAAGTCACCAGAACTTTCTATCTTGTCGCTGGCTCAATGATGTGATGTGATTGTGCTGCCACCCGGTGGTGAATATAGGATTTGCAGGGATCTGATAATAGGATTTTGCTAGCAGTGTTAACCATGATGCTGTATGGTGATAAGTTCACCTAGTCAAAATATTGCCTTGTTTATTTCACACCATCTGTCCCATTAATATTTCTTATGAGTAACAATGCAGTGACTGTTGTTCAAGCCTGGTGTATAATCTCTTTTTCCCTTCCACAAACAACCTGTCTGTTCCTTGTTTGGGTGTTACACTCAAAACAGAGGATGACCAAAATAGCTGTGTGCAAGATGGGCAAAGCTATAGCGACAAGGACGTGTGGAAACCAGAACCTTGCCGTATCTGTGTGTGCGACACGGGAACTGTACTGTGTGACGAAATTGTCTGCGAGGACCTGAAAGACTGCCCAAAACCTGAAATCCCATTTGGAGAATGTTGCGCCGTCTGCGCATCTGAAACGCCTCCACCCAGTGGTGGTAATTTATTTATTTAAAATCTCTCATAAATAAATTACTGTGCAGGTCTGCAAGACGTTTTTGTTTGTGTTGGGGAGATATCATAAACAAATACAGTATAAATCACAGGATGGTCAGTTTCAGCCTAAATATTACACCCTCATGCTTTTTAACAGACATGTCATCCTTTGATTTAAATACGGTTTTTCAGTCCCCCAAACAAACAAATGATGTACTGTAAACAATGCAGTAGCAGAGACACTTGTGGCTAGATTTCATTGCAATGCTACATCAGTTTTCCACCGCTCACCTTGGCTTCATTTAGTCTCCATGCGCTCTACTGTCCTCAGTATTATGAAGACATGTGGGAGCCATTATGGAAATACCTTTCTCAAACAGACGTGGTCTAGCATTTCTAGTCTATTCTCTGTGTGGATCTTTGAGGTTGAAGGCTCTATTGAAGAATATAAATGGTTATATTTTATATAGTAAAAATAGATATAATAAATCTATAAATGCAATTAACATGAAATTGATAAGCATCACTGAAATCACAAGTGTCACTGTTTACGAAACATCTGTTGACAAAATGCTTAATCGCGCATTAATTACTCAGTTCACAGCTAGTTAAATGCAATTAAAAAATATTGCATCTTGATTAATCATCTTCATTTCACTAACTTGTAATATACTGGAACGAAGATGAGCCTGCCTAGTCCAGGGACATTCTTGTCCTGACCTAGAAATACCTAACGGTGAGAAAGACATTACCTAATTGTAAAGATATACATTGGATTGGCTGGATTTACAGCTTCTCTCTACTTATCCATGTTATCTGCTATTGCTTGCTATTGCTTTGACCTCCTAAGACAGTGCCTCAACCAACACTTAATTTCTCCGGATGGGGTCCTTGGGTGGCTGCCTTATGAAAGTACAATTTGCCAACTGTAGTGTAGATATTCTGGAAGGAATTAAGGAATATTAAACCGTAAAATGATTGTTATAATGTAAAAAAGTGCTGATTAACAATCTTCTTTCCCCTTCTGCCTGCCTCGACCAAAATGACAGGAGTACCTGGAACTAAGGTGAGACTGGGATATACAGATGCTGCTGTATGTATGTGTGTGTGTGTGCGCTTGTGTGTGTATGTGTGTGTGTGTGTGTGTGTGTTTGAGAGAGAGAGAGAGAGAGAGAGAGAGAGAGAGAGAGAGAGAGAGAGAGAGAGAAAAAAAAAGAAATATAGCTTAACAGTACCTACAATCAAATATGCACTTTTCCCTGACTCATTTCAGTGCTGAAACACAGCCCGGTAGTTTATGGCTCTAGGTGGTACTTTGATGTGAAAGAACTTTGTCAGACAGATAATAGCTGTTTCCTTCCTCAAGCTGTGTGCCATATTTATGTGCCTAATGTTATTGTAGGGCGCAGTTTTCTATTGACCATATTCCACATGCTTTGTTGTTGGTAGGCCTTCAAATAAGCAAGGTACACAATGCATTGAAAATGCTGAATTTATGCATGGATGGCGTTTTCTGTTCCAAATTGTAATTGGTGTCATTATTTGTTCTTTCCGTCACGCCAGGGTCAGAAAGGTGAACCGGGAGACATTACCGATGTAAGTTATATTTAATTCCGTACCTACGCTGACATGTGCAAGGTCACTTGCAAAAGAGCTTGAGAAACAGAAATCATTAGTTACAGGATGCGCTAGTCTTTTTGTTTTCCTAATTATAGTGGAGCTGCATTATTATCTATTGTGGAATATTCCAGGCTGTATTAGCCTATGCATCATTACGCCCAGAGAGAGGGGAGACAGAGATCACTCAGAGAACTCCACCACAACTTCAACTATTAGCCGGGGAAAGAAAGGTAGCAGAAAAATCTCTAGTATAAAAAGAGATGAAGAGAAAAAGATAGATGAGATAGATGAAGATAACAAAACTGGAGGGGGGGTATACAGGCAGGCTGGATCACAGAGGGGGCTTTTCAGTCGGCTAGGACTGTTAGCCCCTTTTCGGGAATCCAGCCAAGAACATTAAAGCCTCCGTATACTCCCTCTCTGAAGATACCCCATGGGCCGAGAGAGAGAGAGAGAGAGAGAGAGAGAGAGAGAGAGGCCAAGCCTGTGCCACGCTGCATATGGAAACACTTTCCCCCACTCAGGGAATAGAACACCATGGCAGGATATAAAAAGGCATTGTTTATTGTGTATTTTTACTCAGAGAGATTAGGAATGTATTCCTGTTCAGAAAAAAGTCTGTCAGTATTCCCTCTATCAGCTTTTAAACGTGGGTTTGATCTGCTTGCTTACCAAAACTGGAAAAACATCTGTGTCGTGAGATGATTCTGTATTTATGTAATTATAGTATGTTCAATTTTAATTTAATTTAATTATATTTGTAATCTTTTTAGATTATCCTTCATAAAATGTGCATAGGTTTATGGTTATGTTTACGCTATAATAATGTAATTAAATTAAAACAAGTGAATTGCTTGTGGTGCAAGGGGGTTCAAAGGTCCCCATGAAAGATAATAACCAATTAAAGATGTCTTTCTTTATGTCTTTTGCTACATAGGTTGTAGGACCAAGAGGACCAGGTGGCCCTATGGTATGCACTGTACTATACCCTTAACATTTCCACAGTTTTACCAGTGTAATAAAGCACGTCTTCACTTAAAGGTATAGTCAACTATTGGAAGCTAATTGTAAGCTAATACACTTTTTTGAAATTCACCAAATATCTCCTAGCATTTTGCTATCTTACCGTTCTCTGTGCGTGTTGAAGAAATATTGCAATACTTCTATACACCCCTGGCTCTGTAAATACATAGCAACATCAACACAGTGGTGAACACTGCTCACATCATCAAAGCCGTAGTACTACATTTTGCTTCACCATGCGTTTCGATGTGCGGAGCGGCGCTGTGGGGGGCCGCAGAGTGATATTGTTTTGATTTGACCTCGAAGTTAGCAAGCATTCTCAAGAATGATTGAGCCAGCCTTTAACTGGACACACAGAGAATACAATCGTATGAGCAAAGAATGCTCTGTTATCATTAAGGGTACATTTCAGCATTACATCAACAGAAGGTGTGAATGCCTTGATAGGATGCCACAAAAATATAAAGGAGACACATATGTCGAATGATTAATTTGTCACACTGTAGGTGTACTAGAGCTGATATACATAATCTTAGACGATAGTCCTTTTAGAGAGGTGAGACTTGCATTTTTGCATAGTGTGCTATTGCTAATTGTGCTAGCGGTGCTAACGGCTAGCACAGCTAACTATTGTGCTTTAACTGCAAGGCATTGTCTTCTTCATCACCTAGGGCCCACCAGGAGAGCAAGGACCCCGAGGAGCAAGAGGAGACAAAGGCGAGAGAGTAAGTTTGCCATATCTATGTCCCCCCATTTCAACAACAGTCTTTCCCATTGGATATGATAAAAGGTAATAATGTTGGATCAGGGTGAGGGATCTATGCCGCACACTGCAGCTTTGCAGAATGCCGGTCTTTCATTCAGCTGCTCACTCCAGCTGACCATGTGTCGTTCCCATTAGGCTGTGGTCTGCAGAGGACTGGGTTGTTTAACAGATGTGGAGCTCCGTCTGAGACGTATAATGTCAGCCAGGGTTGGCTGTTGCTGGGGCTTCTGTCAATCTGTGTGAAATTAGTGTTAGTACACAGGTGCAGCCTTTGAGGTTTGCATTAATGTAACAACACTTGGCCGTGATAAAGGCTGCAGGCAGGAGGTTTATAGTACATGTAGTTGTCTTGTTTATTCATAAATTAGTGTGAGGTGAGCTTGGATTTTCTCCAGCTCCGAGATGCTATAATGGAGTAGGTGTAATGAGCAGCTTTAATCATCATGTGAGGAAATTAGGAAGTAGGCGTTAGGAAGCTCATAGCGGTTGGCTGCCATTTTCACGAGTGTTGTTGTGTGCGAATAATTGCTCATCTGAAGCAGTTTTCAGACAGTTTAATTGAGCAAGACTTTCCAACACAGTGCATTCTGTTAAAGCAATAAGCTTTTTTGATGGAAATGCACATCATACTTAACCACATAGGAGGTTGTGAGCTGGAATTTCAGCACACTTTAAAGGTTCTTGGCTGTATTGTATCCATACATAGACTGCATACTCATGTAAGTCTGTAACAGAAGGCACTTAATGCTGATTTAGCTACTGGATGTTGTGGATGTCTATCAAACATTTCACACATACAAGCCTGTTATTCTGCAACCAGTAATTTCATCGTATTCTTTATAGTCATATATCATCATAAACCTACTGTTAGTAAAACATAGCAATATAGGTGGTGCTCAATGCATTCTTTGTTTAGTACTTGCTTGCAGGGTCATTTGTTGCTACACGCACTGTGGTATGTTGGATAATCTCATAATTTCAGTTAGCAGTGCTTACAAAAACCATTGTGTCTTTTCATAATTTTTTAATTACCCTAATTACAAAGATAGTATTGATATTTGTGTCATATCAATAACAGGCATTTGACTGAAAGACAAAAAATATACTTTATTTTTTAAATTTCTATTTTTTTTATTTAGTTTTATTCATACAGTGCATAACAATAACCGTGGACTGTGAACTCATGCCATTGTTTTGGAATGAGTTTTTTGATTTGTACAGTATATTACTTATTACATCAGTGATTCTACAGTAGGTTATTCTAAGATAATATGCTAGGTCTAGTACTGTGCATTTATGAATATATTGATATTTCCTTGAAATTGACAGCATTAAGAGATGTCTAGAGAAAACCCAAACTCATGTCGCCTCTTGCCTTCACTCTCTCTCTCTCTCTCTCTCTCTCTCTCTCTCTCTCTCTTTCTGCATCAGGGAAGCCTAGGCCCCCGTGGCAGGGATGGTGAACCTGGAACCCCTGGAAACCCTGGCCCCCCTGGACCTCCAGGACCTAACGGACCCCCTGGCCTTGGCGGAGTAAGTGTCCCACAAGTGTGGGCTTGTGGGGGGAGGTTGTCAGTCTACTACACACAGGCCTGACACTGGTGCTAGGCCAGGAGGTCTTCAGTCTGTCAAGGAGCACATATAGCTGCTAATGGGAAGACAGAATGAATGGCTGGGGGGAGAGCAGGTCAACGGAGAAGGGGTTCAGAGGAAAGAATAGCCAGAATGCTCCTCATTCTCATGCAGAGAAAAGGAGGCAGGGGGAGGGCCGCAGGGTGGTGAAGGTGGGTAAGCCAGTATGGGCTTGGGGAAGGAGGTGTCACTAAGTACTTTATGATGTAAACTGACTGGCAAGATTCGATAGTTTTATCATCTCTCCTCCAACGAAGGATATTTACAAGTCCTGTCAACATTTTCTCAGTCAGTCAGTTGACCAATGGCCAGGCTTCATTATAATAATTTGTTTTCATAATCAGGCACGTATACTGTAACACTTATACGTTAGGAGGACTTAATCATACATGTCACCACTGCTTAGAGATAGCTCCTCATTGTCCCTACATGCGTAAATGAAATAGAAAGCTCATGCCTTTATTCCTCCATCACTTCCTGCAGAACTTTGCGGCTCAGATGGCTGGTGGATTCGACGAGAAATCCGGTGGAGCACAGATGGGAGTGATGCAGGGACCAATGGTGAGAAGCTGTGACGGCATGCACTGCGAATTCACTACGGACACCTGCTGAGACAATAGGACATTAGTCACCAGGAGGGGGAGCTATTGCTCACTGCTGTGGGATGAGTTACAAACATTTACAACATCCTGAGAACTGCGTTATGGACTTCGTTCCCCACTGCTACAACAGGCCCCTGAGGCCTAAATGGGAGAATGTACCCCTCTTGTGGATCCTGAAGATGGGGTGGATGTATAAATGGAGGAAACAACCACTGGAAAGCCACCGCTGCCAGCAGTGAGCTTGCTGGCGCTAGGTTCACAGAGGACAGCAGCACAGAAGGAGCTACAGTATTTCGGGCCTGGAAAGCCACAAGGCAACCTGGCATGGGCTCAGCGCAGCTGAAGTCTGAATCTGCAGAAGGGGGCTGGAATCTATCAGAATCTCCACAGCGTGCCGGCAGCTTTTTTGTCTGTGGATTTAAACCCAGAGGGTCCACTGTCTGCCGATTTGCGCGTGCGTCTTGAGCGCTGCCCCCAAAGCCAGCCCGGATTTAACTTGGCTTCTGCCCGCCTTGTGGCTGATGGAGCTAGGACCTAATAAGACTCATTCACTGCACTTCCACTGTCCAAGGCATAAGTGAAAGATATAACCACCCCACCTCATCAAGTATCCCAACATATTTCCCTACACCTGCATGCCAAACACTCTTAATAGTGCTCTCAGTGAGGTGGAAGCTAACAGGGAGGATCAAGCACACATGGACACACATGTACACACATTCACATAACCACACACACATACAGAATACAAGCGGTCTTGAGGATATAGAGCCCCATTGATTGGTCACCGTGCATTGCGGTGATGGCCCTCCACCCCCTCTAAAGCTGGCTTTCACGCTCTTTGGTGCAATGCTGCATTTTGATGTTTTCTTAGGCTAACACCCCACATTTCTCATGTTTGAGTTAGCGAGGGGTTTTCATCCCTAAAGGGAGGTGTCTTTAGTTGCCATCAAAGCTCCTTTTAACAAAATATCTGGAATTTTTGTGTGGGATGTTTTTTTGTTTTTTTTTACTCTGACACCATATTCTACAGTCCAGTCTGTCCACTATGGCATATACACTTTGATGGGTTTTCTTTATCTGTGTTTGGGAGAGAGAGGGATTTGGCTCGTCACATTCATAGAATAATTTTCTCTTGCTGAGTAATGCATGCAGTTGAAGGACTGAATTGCTTTGGCATGTGTTGTCAACCAGAACCCTTCACACAGCAGATTATGGTGTATTTAGTAGAAGAAATCACCTGCTATTTTCATGCCTGTAACCTTTTAAACAAGTTTATCTTTTTCTACAAGAGCATTTATTTGTATAATTGGTTATCGCAGGGAAGAAAGACAAAGCCTTCTATGTAAGATAATGTTGTTGCTATCTTACTGGGCTTATTTTCAAACATTTGAGATGGTGTCAGCAGTCAATAGTAGTAATGCAGAGTTCAAGTGCTTTAGGAGTGCAGCCCTGTTGCTTCTGACATTTGACAAATGACATACAGAGTGGGAGAAATGCAGGGCAAGATTACTGACCCGGGACGCAGAGCAAGTGCCAAGGGGTTCTTTGTCTTTGGGGGGCCCTTGGTTGTCTCAGGAAAAGGTATTTGCATCGGTGAGAGAGAGAGAGAGATGGATGGGGGGGGGAGAGATAAGATGGATGAGACAGGAATAAAAAAAAAAAAAGATTTATGTGTTTGACAGACAGGCATGAAAAGTCAGTGAGTTTTTCTGTATCTGTGGGGCATAGCAGTGTGGTTGTATAGCTCCTGGAAGCAGTGAGAGAGAACCTCTGTGTTATTTGTTACCCTGCCTGAGCCCACACACAGAAGTGCAAAATATACAACATCATCACATTATTATTATTATTATTATTATTATTATTATTATTATTGCATGCGCTGCATGAGTGTGTCCAGCGATAGGCCAACCTGGCATGAATGTTTCCACCGAAAGGCCTACCTGACTTGGGTGTTTCCAGCAGTAGACCTACCTGACTGGAGTGTTTCCAGCAGTAGACCTAACTGGCTGGGGTGTTTCCAGCAGTAGACCTACCTGACTGGAGTGTTTCCAATGGTAGGCCTAACTGGCTGGGTGATTCCAGCAGTAGACCTAACTGGCTGGGGTTTTTCCAGCAGTAGACCTAACTGGCTGGAGTGTTTCCAGCGGTAGGCCTAACTGGCTGGAGTGTTTCCAGTGGTAGACCTAACTGGCTGGAGTGTTTCCAGCGGTAGGCCTAACTGGCTGGAGTGTTTCCAGTGGTAGGCCTGCCTGTGTTTGTTCTGATGGCTTCTTTTCTTCCATCCAGGGCCCTATGGGACCCCGAGGACCCCCTGGCCCCAGTGGAGCACCTGTAAGTACACACCAGACCAAAGTCCTTATAGGCAAGTCTCGCCACTTGACAGACATCTTTGAAATGTCCCGGGCAGTTATTTAGGAAGACTGTATTGAAATTATTTGGGAGAAAGCCATAACTGTCCTTTCAATGGTCACCAAGAAATTAAAACTGCATGTATACAATACAAGGTAAAATCTGATAAAATCTCTTAAAACACTTTGGTAACTTTTCCTCCAAAATAAGGTTTAAAAAGGCATTTTCCCCCACAGGTTCTACTTCTACTACATGCGCAACAGTTGGCTTGCATCAGTGCAACCACATGATTGGTTAAATAGATTCATGGTTGGCAGTTAAAAAGCAGATGATTGGCTCTGTTCCTTTAACTACCAATTTTGCCATTTCTCCCATAGAGGTCCATAAAAAAAAAACCTGCCTAACCTGTGTTACCAGCTCATTTTAGAATGTAATCCTCTTTATTGCAACAATAATTAACAATCAGTCAAAGTGAAAACATTGCAGCCTCTCAAACCAGATGATTGTACAGGTTGATTCAATTAGCCTATCCTAGGTTTGCTAGGACCAGAATTCTTGTAATGAAAGTAATGCAGCATTACTTGGATTAGTAATTGTAACAATATTACTTTCGTAACAAGTAATTAGTTACACTACTAGTTACTGGAAAAAGTAATGATATTGCAGTAACTAGCTACTACCCAACACTGCTGACCAGACACACATGCAGACAGAGTAGCACCATCTTAAACCACTGTCCAATGAGAGACGGGTCAATTTGATGCCTTCAAATTTACTGGTACTAAAGGGCTCTTATTACAGTCCACAGTAGAGTAGGGTTTAACCTAAGCTGATAAAGATATTTATTTACACATGCACACACACACACACACACACACACATACACACACACACACACACACACACACAGTGTTGGCCTGAGTGTCCATTGCTTTCCGGAGGAAGATAGAATACTTTCATCTTCCGGCTGGAGGCCGAACGGATTTTTGCACGGCCACAACCCAGACATGCTGCAGTACACCTGACAATTTACCTACAATACGGCCAAGTTCTCCCCCTTCTTATCCTTCTCCTCTGTAACCCTCCACCAAGCGATATACCTTTACTGCCTCTAGAATAATAAAGAAGTTATCGGCAGTGGCAGCTAACTTGTCTCAACTTGAGTGTTCAGGCACACCAACCCCACTATTGAATATCTTCTTACTTCTCCATGAACACGTTAGATTACATCACATTTCCTCTTTCCCTTAACCTGGTGTAGATGAGATATTAGATGTGCAGAAAGTGATTGCAGTTTGACTCTTTTTACACCAATATACAAATTTCAGTGTGTAATCAAGATGTATGTCAACAATAATATTCAGAATCATACACTTAAATCATAGTTGCGTTAAATCAAACTTGACATATTCAAAACTGCACATTCTTTTTTAACGGATCTGGCTGTCATGTGAAAACCTTGCAACTCAATTTCCTATAGCTGTGTATGGGTTGGCATGCATAATAACCATACAGTATATATTAACATTATTTTACATGGTCTGTTTACATGGTCTTTGCATTTGTATTTTTCAGAAAAAAGTGAATCAGTAGATGGCTTTTTACAAGGTCTTACATGACAATATGTCTGAAGACCTAGATACCCCTACACTACAGTTCTATGTATTTAATGTACAGTGCATGTACAGTATATAGCATGGCTGTGATGCTTATCACCAGACAGTCTCATCTAATCACTTTCACTTTACATCACAGGGCCCACAAGGTTTCCAAGGCAACCCCGGAGAGGCTGGAGAGCCCGGACAAGTTGTAAGTATCCCCCAGAGTTCCAAGAGCACTTCTTAGAAATCCTTATTACCTTCAGTGCCCCAGATCTCTCCAAAAACTTACATCTGACTTAATTCTAAGAAAATACACACTTATAATAATAAACACATCCAATGACAAATGAAGGGGCGATAAATATTAAAAAAGCTTTATTAGATAGCATAATCTCAATGCAAAAACTAGCTCAGCTTCAGAGGTGAAGTTGAGTTGGATAACAGATTATTTCACAGCATGTTTTCCTACTGAGTAATATTTTTCTCACATTAAGTCTCTATTTTGGTTCTCCATTGTTAAATTTAGTTCACATCAGATTATACTAACCACTTGCCAGTCATTTCTTTTGTATGGTCATTTCCAGTTAAAACCTTCACCCAGTGTTATTTTGTGTTAGATAAAGCTGTCCTGGACTCAAATGGTCTCCACCCCTCCACTGTAGCAGTTTTGTTTGAGCTGAGCTGAGGTTAGAATGGTATTCTGGAAGTGTACCTTTAACCTTTTAGGTAAAGGTTAAAGATGAGGGGTATGTGGACTTGTATGTGGACCTCTGGGTAAAGGTTAAAGGCTAAGTGTTACCATATAACATTTGCACAGACCTTTTACACTTCTTGTTGTAGACCCTATACCAATTCTACCAAATATTTGTTTTAGTTTTTAGTTTAAGTTGCATCCTCGTAACGGTTCACACACCCATCATCTATGGCAGTCTATCCTTAACAGACATTTCTCAGACAGGCCATCTAGTCTTCTATTCTTGCCTATGTTTCTGATCTCCGCTCCCAGCCCAGTTCGGTCTGACACAGCACCACTGTACTTCCCGTTCTCTCAGCAGGTAGACAGAGCAGGGCCTCCCTACCACTGTGCTGTGAACAAATGTTCCATTGCATCATTAACAATGATTAAAGTCATGCCTTCTATGTGGCATGGCTTGACAAAGACAGACCTGCACAGATTTCCATGTCCAAACATTCCTGTGGTGTTCAGCAGGAAAAAAACATTTGGTCCAATAATTTTGAGAATAATAGTCTTATTTCAATTTATAATTGATCCTTATTATATATGAATGAATGTTTGCCCCTGTTTGTTGTGAATATAAACTGTGTCCTAACTATGTACTCCTTCACTAACAGGGCCCCAATGGTCCTCGTGGGCCTCCGGGACTTTCAGGCAAACCAGGAGATGATGTAAGTATTTCTACGACAAGCACAATTCTCAGGATGCAATCAGCAAACCCGAAACTGGCATTTTACAATGTATATGTTACCCCATCCACTCTCCGTACCTCTCTCCACTCACATTACATTGCATTACATTACATTACATTACACAACACATTCTAGTGTTATACATAATGGTGGCCGATACACTATGCATTTACAGACAGCACAACATTACTGAAACATTATGTGAAAATCAGACATAAGTTGAGTTAAATCTTTCCTAAAGTAATACCCTACCAGCAAGTATGGTGGCGTCCTCATTCTTAAAGGAGTACTCCATTGGGGACCAGAAATCTGCTGCTTTGGACAGTATGAATCACTATGATGCATAAAGGGATTACTTGTTCCTAAAGGGACTTTATGGAGTGCCTTTCAGATTTAAGTGCAAAGAAGGAATTGACATTTGGCACATTTTGTAAACAGTGAACCTTTTAATCATGTGTTTGAGGTCTTGCCAGATTCCTGTCTTTGTTTACACAGGAGAACCCAATTAATTGTAGCAGATATAATGGCAGGACAGTATAGCCACAGTAACTGCCTGCCATAGGTACAACAGCACTATATCCATCTTTCTGTGCACTTCTGGGAGACTGCTGGAAAGACACCAACCGATCTTGTGTTCTTGGGTTTACTATAGTGTATCTAGTTTTTGATTGATTGTTTTTCGTACAGTAGTTCAGGTGTAATCACATTCTGGCTTGAAAGTTTGAACAGCCATGCAGTGAAAATACTGCACCAAAAAACATTGACACATTCATTTTTGTTTTCATATCCCACCTGTGTAGTGTATCTTCTTAACATGCCTTGTGTTTTATTATATACCAATAGCATATAGGCTACTTGTGTGTGCAAGTAATAACACATAGCTATAGTTATAGTTATAGCAATCCGTATACATTGCATAATGATATACTAGCTTTTTCAAGATGGCAGGTACCATTATTGTGAACCACAAAGTAAGCCATTGAGAATGAAGTGTAGGCATATTTGTGTCCAAAGTAAATTAATCTGTATGGTTTTTAATCTGTATTTGTCTGTATTGAACATAAGGAATACATGACAAGTGTATTAACAATGTATTTCTTGTTTCTTACTATTTAGCTTTACCAACTAAATGTTAACTACCAACAAAATGTTTTACATATTGAATTAACCCAACATATTTGCAATAGCATTGAAAGTGATTCTGCCGTAGATATACATCGTTATATTGTGTATCATCATAATGACATCATTCCGTACTCTCATGAAAATGTAAGTTTCCACATTTTGCCACCAGATGGCAGGAAACTTGTTATGGCTCAATGATTCCACTAGGGGTGCTCAAACTCATACAAGTCAAATGTATTATACAGTGAACAGTGTAGGTAATAATGATCACAGACAAAAACATACTTTACATTATCAAGAAATCAGTATATTTTAAAATTTGTATTTTTCTGTCTATTTGTCCTTCTATTTAAGGGTGAGGCTGGAAAACCTGGAAAACCTGGTGACCGTGGACCAACTGGACCTCAGGTGAGGTTTCAGATCACTCTAATTGAGACAAGGAGGTTTTTACTTCCTTGTCAATGTATGGTTTCTGTATGGTCTCTGTATACTTTATTTAGTCTTACATACTGTTGCGTTTGTCTTTTATAGTGTAACACATTTCTAATTGCTAATATTAAAACTAACTGTTACAGGATTTTTAAGACTAAATGTTATATTACTTTTTTACAGAAATGTCAGTTTACCCATTAGCCAATATTCAAGGGTGTGAATGGTCATAAATATATTTTGATTTGGAAACTATTGTTTTCAAAAGAGTTAAAAAGAAGCTGTTGTCTTTTGAGTGAAACCTTGTATAATGTTCCACTGGCAAGGAGATCTGGACAGCAAAACAATTCCATACGCTTATCTTCATCTTCTCTCTCTCTCTCTCTCTCTCTCTCTCTCTCTCTCTCTCTCACTCGCTCTCACTTCTTTCCTTTCCTATAAAAAGGGAGCCCGTGGATTCCCAGGAACCCCTGGCCTGCCTGGCATCAAGGGACACAGAGTAAGTACCTTTATCACCCGGAGGAGCAGATTCACTGTATGAAATTGTTTCTTTGTGGTGCTGATTGCGTTTTCCTCACTCTGTAGGGCTACCCAGGTATTGATGGCACAAAGGGAGAGACTGGAGCTGCTGGCTCTAAGGTAAGATTATCTCTTACATCGTCAACAGCACGCAATTTCATGCAGACGTTTTATATTTTAAAAAGCAACATATCGTTTTCTTAAATCGGTCTGACATAATACATAATGCCTAATTGTATTTCTCTGTGTAATTCACTTTCATTGGTGAGGAGGATATAACAAGTCATACTTTTTCTTCTGTAGGGTGAAGGTGGTGCTCCTGGTGAGAATGGCACTCCTGGGCCAATGGTTAGTATCTGCAGATCTGTACATCACCTAGCAACACCACCAGCTCAGTATATTTATAACTAATATATTATAGGCTCAGTCACACAAACTCCTTTCTACATTATCTACACAAATACAGTATATCATTATGTCACACAAGCAGACAAACCACAATAAAATGTAAACAAAACAAAAACTATATATATATATATATATATATATTTATTTATTTATATGCAGTATATACAGTATAGACATGTACACAAATCAGGATATATATATATACAGTAAAAATTTACACAAATTAGGAATGTATACCAAATGTTTTTAACAATGTAGGTTTCAATAACAATAGGCCTACTACAGATGATTTCAAGTCATTTTGTGAACCTCCAAGCCTAAAACCACCACTTTAAACACCACTGGTTGTAGGCTATAAGCACGGAACCATGGTTCTAAGGCATAAGGAATTAGGGATAGCACCGATACGATACTGAGATCGGAAATTGGTCCAAAACTGACTTAAATAGCTGGATCGGTATCAGTGACAATTTGACAGTTGTAACCGATCTGTGATCTAATTAAAATTAATTTACACGCGTAGGTCTACTGTCAAGCATCAGCCATGTCTAATCTACCCAGGCCACACTATCAGCAGCAGGTTTCTAAAATGCATTTAAAATAGAGATTGGCTGTCATTTACTTTGCAACTTAACTTAAAACTTAATTTAACACTGGCATCAGATCGGTACTCTGTATCGACCGATACCCAAAGTGCCGGTATCTGTATCTGTATCTGTATCGGGACTAAAAGAACTGGATCGTGCCATCCCTATAAGGAACACCATAATTACGCTGGCCTTCACATTTTAAAGAACTAGCATCCATGCTACTTTACAGTATATCACAAACCACATTATATAATATATGATTAGTATTAGATACTAGTTACATTACTGTTACATGATGTCTACGTGTCTGTCATCTACACAGGGACCACGCGGTTTGCCTGGTGAGAGAGGTCGTCCCGGGCCTTCAGGAGCTGCTGTGAGTTGCCTACCACATAGACTGAAAGTTACAATCATCTATGCCACAGTATGCATGTGCATCTGTTGGGGGCTAGTTGCACATCACATTATTAAGCCATTTTTAAAGCTTATTAATTAAATATATATTCTGCAATATTGACTGTATCTGTTTATTATAAATGTGTTTGTTAGTTATTACAGTATATGATGCTGTTTCTTGTTACTTGATTGTCAGAATGTAGATGTGTATGTATTCTCTATGTAGGACTATACATAACTTAGAGTTTATACAACAGCTAGCTACAGTAGCTAGCAACTAGCATTGAAATATAATAAATGTTCCCCATTTTCAGATGAATTCCTTTTCATGCCTGTCACTTCTACAGCTGTTAAGACTGAAGGATCGGTATAGGCTTTTCTTGACACTGTGCTAGCCCTACAGTAATCGTTACTGTATCGTTTACTGTAATGGACTGGTTCTAATGTTGTCCCTTTATGTTGACATGTGAACCGTAGGGTGCACGTGGAAACGATGGCCTGTCCGGTCCTGCTGGTCCCGCTGTGAGTACCACTGCATGCCATTACACTGAACCACACAGACCACAGGCTCCTGTCAATCACACACTGCTGCCACGCTGCTGTCAGCACCAGATGCCAGTCCCTATATCACAGCCCTTATTTTATTCCTAGCAGACCCCCGTACCCCTTCCTCTTCGCCATATACTTCTACCTCCATCTAATATACTCTGCCAGGCACCCCCCCACCCCCAATCCCCTCTCTCTCTACACACACACACACAATCTGTCTTTCTCTCTTTCTAAATGAGCACCATGCCACAGCCTCTCTCCCACCCCCTCCCTGTTCTCTCTCTCTCTCTCCCCCTCTGGCTTCACTTGCCAGGGCGGAAGGCGGCCCGGGTTGTGTGTAACTGAAGCGCACCGGGCCAGATCACGTTCACTCACTCCAGACCCCGGTGTGTTGTCACTTGTTAGTGTGTTGTGAGCTGACGGCGTGTCCTCTCCTCCCTGCAGGGCCCCGTTGGTCCGGCTGGAGCTCCAGGCTTCCCTGGATCTCCTGGCTCGAAGGTAAGTCACAGGTCACACTTCTGGCATCGCCTTTACTGTTGGCAGGCAGACAGACAGACAGACAGACAGACAGACAGACAGACAGTGAGTGAGTGAGTGAGTGAGTGAGTGAGTGAGTGAGTGAGTGAGTGAGTGAGTGAGTGAGTGAGTGTTTGCTTTTGTCTAAAACTACCACAAGTGAAATTGAAACTGCCACAGTAAAACTGATAACACACAGAAAGGGCCTAACAGTGGTAACACAATCCTCTATCTAGTTTTCTGTCTTGTCGGACTATTGTCTCCCTGAGTGGAATCAGATGGTTTAGGCTCTTAGAAAATGGTGGCACAGAGCACTCAGGGAAGGTTCTGTGCGGACAATGTGAAATGTGTTAGTGAAATTGAAGTATGGTGCACTGCTATAAAAAGTGCTCTAAGCCCCCATCTGTGTGGAAAATTAGAGAGGAGGAGTTTTTTTTTAACTCACTCCTTCTGCCCCTCCCTCTGTATTTATTTCTTTCCTTCATTCTATTTTTTCTCTCTCAACATTTTTGGGACTGATGTGTTATTCCTCCTGCGAAGCAGACAGTCTGAACTCTCTTTCTAAAACTCTGTTGACAGTCAGGGGATTCATTAAGTGTGTGAGGCTGCTCAAATAATCCACACATTTTTATCAAAAAGGCTTTGAAGTAATTCTCTGCAAACTGTGTGTGTGTGCGTACGTGCCTGCATGCGTGTGTGTGTGTGTGTGTGTGTGTGTGTGTGTGTGTGTGTGTTTTTGGTCTGCATGTATAATTGTCAATAAAGCCCCCCTAGCTACTGCTTGCTCTGAAGGAGTGGATGAATGGTTTTTATTCCACAGTGTGCAGCTTGCTTTCTTCTATCAATTATTGTTTTAACTAGAGTTGGAATCAGTTATTTGTCAAAAATATGTGGGGGTGTCTGAGGAATCGATATACTGTAGTGTGGCTGGTAGAGCCATTGAAAAACATAATAACGCGATACTGCAAAATATATGGGGGGAATGCTTCTACTTTTGCTTTGGATAGATCTGGTTTCATTTAAAGTTTTTTAAAACCTCACATTTTGGGTAGAATACAGTGTTTCTGTTGGCAGTGTATGCTTGCATTATACCTGTGCACAATTAGTATTTTAGGGTACTGATACAAACTATGATGCTATTGAGTCAAGACAGCCACTGCCATGATAAAATAATTCCATTCACCCATGTGTAGTGGATTATAGTGCAGTGCACTCTTGATGGGAGTCCACTAGGGGGCGACTGCTAAATCACAACACATACTTGAGCAACCGGCCTGGAGTTTGTCTGCAGGACATTCTCTATGCCTTGTGTAGTGAAGTGGCATCCAGTTGTCAACACAAGTAAATACAACTATTAATTGATCTAATTTGGTTTATGCATTAAAACTTTTTTTTTAAATATAAAATAAAATAATTATACATACAATTAGTTTATTAATCCTGAATAAATCAAAATATAAGATTAATATAATGTCTATTTAAATGTTTACATGGAAAGTTTCAAGTCTGTTGCACTAATAATAAAGATGGGTTAGCAGTTATACTGAAACCACCCCTGAGGAGGCTTAGGCTTGTGTCAGTTTTATTGACAACAGAGATGCATATCTTGGCTGTATTAAAGGAAAGTTTATTTAAGGAAGAGTATGAAATCCATAGCATACGTCATGAATATGTTAACATCTCATCAGAATCCATCATTGTCACTGAATTAGCCAAATTCAACTACTCCAGGGTTAAACATACGATGTCTAGCCAGTTTAAACCAGTTTAAACTTAGTTGTACTAACCCAAGGGTAACTCGAAACCAGGATTAATTGAATACATGTTGGTGCAACCCAGCCATATAGTAATTTATTATTTTCATCATGTTTGAACCATAGATTAACTAATTACAGTATGTATCTATACAATGCAGAAGGAGTCTGTGCTCTGTGATCGATGCTTAACACAATGCCCTATGGGGACTGGTCACAGATGCACAGCACCTCCTGAAGCTGTGAAGATGGAAAAGACAGTGTTGTACCTATGGCTTTTTTTTCTTCTTCAAGAAACCATCATTTTCCCAGGGAAGGTGTTGGTTTGCCAACTTTGTCCAGTACAGCACAGTGTCTGTGCTCACTACACATCAGCAGCAATTTTAACCGATAAATACAGATACACAAACTGCAATTTTTGATAATTAGTAGTCAATAAATGTATCGATTTACATTTTTTATGTATTTTATAGTGTGCTTCTAGTATTCGCGGCTAACTTCCGGGTAAATTTTTGAGGTTCCAGGATCCACCATTGAATAAAACGGTCCTTTGACATGAACAGCTAATTGGACTCTCTCTACTCCATGGCTCTGGGGTGTGTGAGTGCTCTGCCAGGCTGACTGACCCATGTGTTGCTGGCAGGGTGAAGCTGGCCCTACTGGTGCCCGTGGTCCAGAGGGAGCACAGGGACCCCGTGGAGAGTCCGGCACTCCCGGATCATCCGGACCATCTGGAGCATCCGTGAGTGACACTGTGAAAATAAATAGCTCTAAAATGGCCGCCAATACTTTAATACATAGAATGTGATTCTTTGATGAGGCCGCTTTGCATTTTCTTCTATCTGACAATGGTGGATTAAATATGTGCATCAGTACTTTAACCACATGCATTTAAATTTACAGTACAGATACATTAGTTTCCTTACATTAAGTTCAAGGAAGCTTTGTTTTCCAATTACATTGGCTTAACTTGCCTTTCCTCCACGCCTTGTAGGGCAACCCTGGTACTGATGGCATCCCCGGAGCTAAAGGATCTGCTGTACGTATAAAACAACATTCATCAACAATAAACACGTCTCTGAAAAGAATAGTTATTCATAGATGAATATTCTGGCATCGCTAAAGCTGACATTATCATTTATAAAATAATATTTGAAGGGATATTATCCCTTATATAAATAGCCACCATCCTTCTGTCTATATCATCTATTAATGGTGCCTGGAAGATAATCCCTGTTTTGGTGAATGAACTGCTGTACAACACAAATGGCGCCACTGGCTGTAATCCATTCTAGCTCTTTCCTTGTGGCAGAAGGGAAGGAGCATTTACATGCTACAGTACTATGATTTATAATGGCAAGGTGACCCACAGGGAGGAATATCTGTAAATAACCATTAGAGACTGACTGATAGACTGACCGCCATGTCTCGATCTTCAGGGTGCCCCTGGAATTGCTGGCGCTCCTGGTTTCCCTGGACCTCGTGGACCTCCTGGGCCACAAGGAGCCACCGGTCCCCTCGGGCCCAAAGGAACATCTGTATGCATTGACAAAATAACTGTCTGATTACTGTTGATGAGGAGCAAAGCAGCGTAGTAAAGAATAATAGAAATCCCCTTGCATCTGTTTGAATAATGTCTATGTAACATAATAATACATACATATATACATTCTCTCTCTCTCTCTCTCTCTCTCTCTCTCTCTCTCTCTCTCTCTCTCTCTCTCTCTCTCTCTCTCTCTTTCTTTCTTTAGGGAGATCCAGGTATTTCAGGGTTCAAGGGAGAGGCTGGACCAAAGGGAGAACTCGTACGTTTTATTTGGTTTCTTTCTTCCCTTAAACCTTTCCCAGCCACTTTGAATCTATCTTTCAGTTTTTTACACAAGGCATATTGCCTTGTAATTGTACAATACTTGAAAATAATAGAAAATGTATTATTTTACTCACAAATCAAGACTTTAGGTGCATTTGACAGATTCCATGTGTGGTAGTTGAACAGTTGACATTCTAGCAGCAACCAGAGGGAGGTGCTACTTAGTGCTTTTGTTTGTTTAGAAACCAAACTAATTAAAAAAGAACTTGCTGCATAAGATAACTTATAAGTTTCATCACAACAATCTATAACTAACTAACACCTATAATCAAGATCTTACTCCCAGAATTCACTACAACTTTCTTAAAATAATTTAAATCAAATAGACAATATTGTCATTGTTCAGTTAAGTTTGGATTAGTTTATAGTTTATTGTCCTTTTTTCAGCATCAGGTTAAAACAGCTCACCCAAAACATCTACATAATAAAGCAGTCGGAATAATTGAATACACCTAGAGATAAATATTCAAAACATTTCACACAAAAGGATTTTCCTGTTCTAATTACTTTTAGGGACCAGTGGGTCTTCAGGGCCCTCTTGGCCCAGCAGGAGAGGAAGGCAAGCGAGGACCCAGAGGAGAGGCTGGAGCTGCTGGACCCCTCGGACCTCCTGGGGAGAGAGTGAGTGCCCTTAACATTGTTTAAACCAGTTTACATGGTCTCTACTGTGGGTTGTGAGTGCTTATGCAGGTCAATAGCTATAGCAATATTGTACTTTAGCCTTTATCATTGCAGCAGCATGCCAATGAATACTGAAATATTTAAATAGCTAAAGTAGTACAGTATGTAATGTGCATAATAGCTGACCAGAATTTGTGTTTCCCATTTGGCATCTGCAAGAGGTTCTATGTACTTTCAGCAAAATCTTTTGATTTAATTTGAGGAACACAAATACTGAGATGCACACACACACATGCAGTGTCTATGCACTTTGTTGCCATAACACACAATGACACAGTACCACTTTTATACAAAATGTCTAAATAATTCTTTGATTCAAGTAATTTTAGGTGTTGTTAACATATTCAACCAAATGTGATGTCGTTTTAGCACTTAAAATGTATTTTAAAAGGTAGCCAGTAAATAAAGTAAATCAACTTTCTACAGGTCACATGGGGTCCCCTGCTGATTACGCAGTGTACTCATTTAACACAGACTCTGGACTACTTTTTTTTTAGGGAGCTCCTGGTAACCGTGGTTTCCCTGGTCAGGATGGTCTGGCTGGTCCTAAGGTGAGTGCCCTCATATTTATGACATCTATTTGTGATATATATATTGTGCTGGTGTTTTTTTGTGAGTGACAAATCTGCTGTGAAACAGGAAATGAAGAGGGATACACATCTACAGTTAGGCCACATCTGGTTGGCTAGAAAAAGAACCAGATCAGAGTCAGCTAAACCTAATCTTATTTTTATATTTAGGCTATAAATGTGTGGTACGTCTGCTGCAATGTACTACTGGGAGATTCTATTCCCTCCACATACAGCAGAAATGGCTCAGAATTTTCGTCTTGATTAATGAAAATAGTCTTGGCATCTCATTCATGTTTGTCAGTGTAATGTTTTTTCCCCAGCCACCATTGCCATGCCATATACACTACTGAAGTTGGATTTATATATATATATATATATATATATATATATATACTACCAGGCCCAGCCTGGCAGACACATTAAAGTACAGTACATGCCTAGTTTTCAGAGAAACAATTGAAGACAGCGGAGGTTGAAAACAAAGCAGAGTGCAATTTTTTAAACTTACAATATGCAACAATTTAAGTTAATTGCAAACAGCAAATGCTCAATGTTACTTAAATATTTCTCATTTATTTTGTTGGTTGTTTTGTTTTGAACGAAGCTGTATATATTAGGTTAACACAATAATATATTCTCTGAAGTCTGTTATAGTTATCTATAAATATCTGAAGATAACTATTCATGTTTCTATGTATGACTAATAATACAGTATGTGCTAATTTAGATTGACAGGCTTTTCAGTATGCTTTCATGAGCTTATATGGAAATGCTCATTAACTTTTAATACAGCTATTAATAAACCAACTTGGCAATTAGCCAATTTGTATTTTAGCTTAAGTGTCTTTAAACTCAAAATGGTCGCCACTGCTTTTGGAGCATCACATTACTATGCAGGCAACAACAAGTACAGTACTGCACCGTATGTAGTTCCATTATGTTATGGCCATATGGTGGCAGCACAGCTCTCAAACCAATATCTTATATTACCAGTGACCTACAAATGTCCCACATCTACTACATTATCCACCTCATTCTAATACAACCCAATATGAGCCACCTGACCAACACATCAATAATAGTTCAAAATCAAAATGGCTGCATGTCTTCTATTCTCTCTGCCCTTTCACAGGGAGCTCCCGGTGAGCGTGGACCCGCTGGGGCTGGGGGTCCCAAGGGGACTAACGGTGATCCTGGTCGCCCAGGAGAGCCTGGTCTGCCTGGTGCAAGGGTAGGTTCCTCCCTGACCATGTGTACAGTGCTGTCCAACAGCAGGTTACAGTTATAGCTCATTTATCTCATTCAAGGCATACATATATCTACATATACACTACCGTTCAAAAGTTTGGGGTCACCCAGACAATTTCATGTTTTCTATGAAAACTCACATTCTTTCATCAAATGAGTTGCAAAATGAATAGAAAATATAGTCAAGACATTGACGAGGTTAGAAATAATGATTTTTATTTGAAAT
>JAODTR010016166.1:0-26267 GCA_025399935.1 Amblyopsis rosae
CCCCCCCCCCCCCCCCCCCCCCCCCCCCCCCCCCCCAAGAAACAACAATTATCTTCAGCAGTTAAGGATGAGTGACCACTAGAGGCTCGAGATAGGAGGGGCTCCCACAACTGCAGCTTGTACATGTCCAAAGCTTAATTGGAAACAGTGGGAAGAGATAACTCAATAGTTTGTAATACATTCAGCCTGGGCCATTACTTCAGCTTGTGCTCCCTCAGCATGGTCACGTTAAATGGCTTCTCCTAGCCTGGACGCACACACACACACACACACACACACACACTGCCTCAAGATAAACACACAATACTGTAACTGCTAACTGCGTCGTCAAGCCGGCACAATGCTTGATAAAGAACCACTACAGTATATTTCTGTCAGCCCCACATGTCCAGTATCTTGATTCATCATAATCACAACAATGTTTGCATTTAGATAATCTATATAGCAGCTTTGAGCCTGACTCCACCCTCTACAACTGTGAAAAATGATTTAAAGAGCTGAGGGACGGGAGGGGAGGGGCTGAGAGGGGCCCCCATTAACGTAAAAATTGGAATTTGATGACGTATGAGTGTACTAAGTGTACCGATGAAAACCAGCCAGGTCCTGGGGTGATTTTTAACGGATATGATGCGTAAAAGGGAGTTTTGTCATTATTAACACCAGCATGTTGGTGTTAATGATGATGTGTCTAATCACAGATCAATCCTATTACATCTTTTACAGCTCAAAAAACAGATTTTAGGGTGCAGATACATTTTTACAGCACCTGACCAAATGTCACAAGACACTATTGTGTCTACAGGGATTGCATTTTTAAATATTTTTTTATCCTTTGATGCTTTATAACAGATGATGTTCTGCTTTGAGGAAGAAAAAAAAACTCAGCTTGCCCCTTGTAACCTCTCGGTGAATGTCTGGTGATTTACTCAATGTGCACTCAATCCCATGTCTACACTTTAAAGGGGGAAAGGGTCGAGAGACAGCCCTGTAAAGTAGAACTTGTTGTTGGCAGACACATCAGCCTCAAACGCGAGTGATTTTAAGAGCTTTGAGACAGCTAGGCTGAAACACTTCAGCATGTAGCTGCAGTCCGACATCACATGTTTTATACAGCCCGCCAATTCCGCTCCAAAGAGGGTTTTCGAGAACTGTTACACAGCCCACAAACAGTAGCCTTGATACATTTCTGTTGCATGTCTCTGTGGCCCTGCTACATACTGTCCTTATAATGAATAAGGGGATTGGCTTTTCGTGAGCATAATAAAGATTAAAAGACAAGAGCAAAGATTAAAATTTTCTAATTCAAGAACACACACACACACACACACACACACACACACACACACACAGTTCTAAAGGGGAGGCAACTGCGGCTTGAAGCATCAAAAATGCAGTACATTAGAGGATAGACAGTTTAGGTTTCCCAGGAATGAAAGAAAAGCTATTTACCACACAGTATCGCAAACATTTTGACCCATGTGGCCCGGATGCTATGAACATATGTTGTCACTACACAAACATGGACTAAAATAACAATAGCAAACAAAACAGACTTGAAATCACCCTGCAACTGCCTGGAACCATCTTGCAACCCCTTTGGGGGCCCTGACCCGACATTGAGAATCACTGTTGAGAAGTGCTGTTGACATGTCTGCCTGCCAGACAATAAGACAAAAGGTTTAGAAAATTTAAAAATGATTTCGTCATATCCATTCGTGAATGTGACAGGCATAGAAAGGCTTTTTATGCAATGGAAAGCAGAGTTGTCTTCTGAAGAAATGTTCTGTCAAGTGTCTGTCAAAGAACAGGCTTTGCAATTTAAGAAGCACGCCTAAATAACTTTCAGAAGCGATGTGATGGGCTTCAAGTTGAAATTTGAGTTTCAGGCCACTGTAAAACACAACGTTTTGACTTATTTTGGCTATCCACACCTCTACTGTAAATTGACATTGTTAGTTAACATGTTAGACATGCAGTCAACATATTAACATGCAAGATGCCTGTAGGGAATAGGCAAGATGCCTGTAGGGAATAGGCATCTTGCATCGGAGCCACTGAGATGGAGCTATAGGCTATATATAGGCTATTGGGTTCTACTCAACTACACAACTAAGCCATGTTTATTTATTATTAAACCATGTGTCTTTTTCATTTACTGGTAGTAATGCTAAATACAAACTTGCACAGTACAGTAGGTGGGCAGCAACATCGTGTGTCCTGCTGGCATCCTGGCAAACACCTTTTGTTCTGTACATTCTGGTTTGATAAAAGCGATACTGCCCCAGTAATGCGTTAAGTTAATTACTGCAGAGATGCTAAACATCAGTGCAGAAGCATAAACACGCCTCAGTGTGAAGTTGGGCCAAGTGTACAAAAGAATATTACACAGAAAAAAATAAGTAAATATGAGCAGAATAGGTCAATTCTGAGCAATACACAGAACTCCCTCCACCTTATGTAAATAAGACATGCCCTTTATATTGAAAGACCATAGCAGCAAGATGTACAGAGATGTACACACACTGATACAGTAGGACTAGTAGCCTACAGTGGGATGGGGGTGCACATTGCTGCCAACCTCCCGCTGCCATACAAGTTCATATGAAAGCCCATATCAATTATGAGAAATATGTCAAAATGATACAAAAGCTTATTGCTTATTTGTTTGGAAAGAAAACATTGGATTGCTAACGTGAGGAAATATCACACATTAATCCAACAGAAGATTAAACACCATCTATCTTCTTGGCCAGCGACATGCATTAACAATTCATGCATTGTTGTAAACTCATTGTCCTTTACAATAAATCAGAAACAAGGATATAAGCAGAACAGGCCAAAGCAAGATCTTTTCTCAAAATTGTCAGATCTCAGTATGAGCTTTATTCTAAGAATTATGAGATCTCTGGTCTGCTCAGCCATATTCATAAAAGACAAATGTTTCTGTTGTGTTCTCTGCAATACTACCTACTCCACTGGGAATGACTTGTGTGAGTGAGACAAACCAATAAAAATACTGTATATCACAGTTTAGTCTCTCGCTCTCTCTCTCTCTCTCTCTCTCTCTCTCTCTCTCTCTCTCACACACACACACACACATTTTGTGTATTAGGCTATGTTTAATCATGTCATTAAATTAAAATATGGAGGGTAATGATAAGAGTCAGAGAGTATATTCCCTATCATTTGAGTATTTCTTAGTAAAACAGCATGTTCATTTGTGACAAAACGTAGCAGGAATCTAATTGGTTCCTCTAGTCTTCCCTCTGTCTGCATCCATAACTAAACTGCAACCAGGTATTTTTCATATATGGTAACAAGGAATTAAACGGCGAACCACTGGATATTACCTGCAAAAATGTGCTACTGTAACTAGCATGTGCATTGATGAATTTTGCGCCTTGACAATTATACAGTATATTATAGCAGAGAGAAAATGAGAGAGCAAAACATTGTAAGAAATTGTTTTCTCAGACTGTCCTACTTGCAGCCTATATGTAATCTCTGTGATTACATCTGGAACTATTGTGATTTTAACAGCTGCATGATAGTAACAATTGTATATACAGTATTTTATATTATTAATATAAGTACATTATATATCATAAATGAGTACTTTTTAAGACACTACTAAAGAGTTGCCTTTATCAACAGTCCTGATAACGCCAGCCTCGACTTTAATGGAGCATAATACACATGTTCATGGGTGCCAATCATTATGCAGAGTCCTGACAATTATATCATAGCAGATGGAAGGTCAAGGCAGAGTGACCAGGAGTAACCAGTGGAGACTTGCCTCTAGACGGATGTATTCATTCTGTTCTTGGGAGAACAGGCTGAGGAGGACACCCGAAGCGGAGCGCGTCCGAACCCCGACCTGTACCCGAGTCTGGCGTGCCGGCAGAGACCAGAGGAGCTGGAACTGAATGTGACTCCGTCCATCAAAGGAGAACTCTGGAGCAACTTGTTGATCAAAGAGAAACAAGGTGTGTTCAATTAAACCTGCTGTCATGGGGGAAATACACCGGGAGATTACACTGTGTGTGCTCATTGGCCTGTAAAGGCAATTTACAGTATGCAAGGCAGGGTTATCTTGTGCAGGCTGTCATCCAGCAAGCAGTCGTCACAAGTCAACTCAGACTGGACAGAGTCTGTCCACCCGGAGGTTGTTTCAAAGAGAGTAGCTCCACTGAACCGTATACACCGCCGCTCATTTGCATGTTGAACAGGGCATGCATGTATATTGGCAAAAACTGCCCAATGTAACTAAATTAAAAATAAACAAACACACTGAAGGACACATGAATTAAGACAATATATACTGTAGCTTAATGCTTTTATCTTGGAGTTGCAGATGTAACTGGTTTATTTATGAATATTTATTTGGCAATCTTAACACAGAAAATGTTCTGCTGGTACTTTGGTTAAAAACATCTGCTATGTGAATGTAATTAATACAAACAAAGCCAGCAGCATTTCAGTCTGTGTTTAAAGCACTATTTAATTAAGAAAATATTGTTATATAAAACACAAATAAAATATAAACACAAAAAGCTTATTTTCATCCCAAAAAAAGTTATATAAACGTGACATAATATGATATAAATAATTTATAAATTTGACAATTTACAATTAAGCAAATAACCACTTAATCCTTCTAATTGAATCTCCTTTTAACCTCCTAATGTAGAATTCACCTATTTCTGTGGGTTCCAAATGCCATGGTAAACCCAGCCACTGATTTTCAATCTGTTTCACTGTGCTTTAAATTGCTGCTCTCACAGCTCAATTTACTCTTCCCCCTATTGGGGTTCACTGTTGTCTGATAGCGGCATGGGACATTGTCTGGACATGTTCAATTGGCTTTGATGCCCACAAAACACAACCGCCGACTTCCACCAATCACCTCTACACAGAAAACATTCTAAGCAGATAAAGACCCACTACAATATCCTCTTGGTGGATTCCATCCTTAAGTAATTGTTTAAAGTCAGGAAAACAAAGGCGGGAGATGCTACAAAATGACCATTGTTTGGTGAATAGATAGTATACTATATTATACAGTATATAAAGCACTTTTCAAGATGCATAGGATTATCATCCAGGCCACAAGACGTAACTTCACTGTTTGTTTTTGAAAGTTGTCATTTACATCTTACAACTGTACTGCAGAAACGGCATAAATCTAATTATGCATATCTTTGTCCATGACGATAAGGCAGAGAGTGAATAGTGTTCGTTAATGTGGTAAGTATGCCACATACATCTCATTACTTCATTATGCTGTTGCTGCTGATTCACTGGGGCATGGCACGATTCAAATTCAAACTCAAACACTAGCAAATTATGTTAATAATTTACCACAAAAGGTTTTCCTATGCATCTTTAAAATCTACAGAGCATTAGAAGCCCACCTTGGTCACAGTGTGGCCCTGTGTATCCGGGCTCACACTGGCAGGTGAAGGAGCCCCTCTCTTCATGACAACGCCCCCTGTTGCTACAGGAAGGAAGTTGCTCCAGGTTGGCACAGTGGCCATTATTTAGAGTGCATCCTGGGATGCTGTTCAAGGATTCAGCTGGAGAACCAAGGTCATAGAGCTAAATGAGAAAGTGGAAAACAAAAATATTACCTCTGACAGATTTTTATACAGCAAGACTAATTTTTATATTACACAGTACATGCAATATTAGATTACTATCTGATATCTAGGTTGTCTTACGTCTTATTGTTTGTTTTACAGCAATACTGAAAACGTGTTAAATCTCTCTACTGGTAGAATTAATTGTTCATTCGGTATGCAAAACTAAATTAATGCAGGGTTTAAATTAAGATAGATTAAGATGAAGATATAGAGAAAGCTCTAGTGCCAAGGGTTTAACAAAAGTTCAATATTGCTTTACCATGTTTGTGGCATATTTAGTATTATAATAACATTCTTTTGCTGCTATATTCTATTCTTTGAAATAACAAATAGCCTCGAGCATACCGAATAGTAAAGCATGAATGAAGGCATGAAAGAGACATGTAGAGCAACCTCGCTGGGATCTCACTTAGCTTCAGGCCCATAAACAGTGTGTGAGTGAGTATGAGAGAGAGCGCGAGAGAGGGAGAGAGAGAGAGAGAGAGAGAGAGAGAGAGAGAGAGAGACACTAGAGGCTAGAAGAGACGGTGATCAGCATTCAATAGATCTTGCAGCATAGCCTTCAGCTCAAATTACATTCCAATTGAAGTTGAATCCGCCTGCACTCGAGCTGTCAGTTATCACAACAGGTCAAGAGTAAAAGAATTATGAAGAGAAACCTTTGGTTGCTATCTATAATTTGCCTCAGCCAGGCCTTGTAAATAGGTTTGCTATGCGGCAATACGGTTCAGAATTAAACCACGCATCCCACCTTGCTGTCCACCACCAGGTTACGTATACATCCGGTGAAATGCTTGTGCTGTAGCTGTGGGTACTCGTATGAAACGTTTTCACTGACGCCGCCCACTTGCAAAACATGACTTCTGTTCAGGTACCTGCAGCACAAATGCATAATCTCTCAATGTTAATAAACATCCTAAAGAATAACATAAGAATAACACCTAATTGACATTAAACACAAATAGAAATATAATTTTCTCTTCCTTCTCTTACAGTGCCTAATGTTAGCACCAACTTACATTCCTAAAAGCAGAGAATAGTATCTAATTAGCTCTTCTATGAGCAAATATTATTACAGTATGCACATGTGCTCTGTCAGCAGGAGCCCCCAATTAACCCTTAGCTTTATGAGAATGCACATGGTGTAGAACACACCTGTCCCTATTGGGTGTGACCCCTCTAATCTCACAGGAAGAGCGGTCTTCTGTCATGGCCCAAGAGTCGACACCTTCCGTCTCCATGACAATGGCACTTGAACATCGATCAAGAGTGAAGTGCACTTCCTTTAAATTGGAGGGAAAAATAGCGGGATCATGATTTGCAGAGCGTTTTCTCCTGGACTTTAAACTTTGTGCGGTCAGAGGAGGTCACATCAAACTGCCCTTATGTTCCTGTGTGAGCGAGGCAGCCAAAGATGGAGGCCTGACCTGATGTTTTCTCAGTATGAGGACCAGACAGCATGGCTAAGGATTGTTCTTATGCGTGTGTTACCTTGCCATTACTTCTAACATCCAGGTGATGCCATCGACCGTCTGATACACCCGCGTTGCTTGGCAGCTGGAGGACAAGGGTTCCAGAGCCGTGGTTCACTTTTAGACTGGCCGTTCCACCAATCAGTTCTGAGGGCGGGTGAGGTGAGATAACATTAAGGGTAATGGAAAGTTACACAAATGTTATTGTGCCCTTGCAAAAATAATATTCATAATTAACAAAAATATTGTTTCATATATAATGACTTTTAGACCATGATGGCCAGTCTTGCAGTAGAGCAATATTAGTTATTACTGTATTAGAGGTAGTATGGGCTTGATGAGTGAGAATATGCAGAAGGTCAACCAGGTTAATTTCAAAATAACTCTCTACCCTAGCAGTTTAATCGATTTCTCATATATAATCCCAGCAGCAAGACCTCTTGGAAGTTTGCTTTTGGTCTCAGTATACCTATGAAATGTGATTTTCCTTATTAGCAACCGTTAACAGAAATCTGCTTTGTTTACACTATTTTAATTACTGTTCCCCAGCCCTAACTGCTCATTAGGATCTGCTAAACAGGGGTCAAGACAGGGCAATCCCTTTAACATCACATTAGGAGATTTAATCCGTGCATAGCAGTATTTGTGCACACCACAATTTTGTGCCATGTTATCCTAACTAAGACAATTGGTAGTTAAACAAATCTGAACTTAAACTTAACCCTCGTGGGATAACCGCAAATATTATAAGTCGCTATGTATAAAAGAAGCATTTAGTGGCTGCTAAATGGTGCAATTGTAACTGTCCACACACATAGTTTATATTCTCTGTTACAATCTCTCGCCATTGGCTGATTAAACTGCTCCTTGTCCAAGCACTTTTTTCCCCTTGTCCTAGCACTTTGCTACTACATGGACTGGTTTGTGATGTCACTTAGGTCCTGACTGTGGCATTTTTTAACATTGTTGCCAGTTGCGACAATTACACATGTCTGCTGAATAACTACAATCTATGCAAATGAACTCCTGCTTGGGCACTATCATTTGGGAGCAAGCTAACATAATGATTAGGGAAGCAATCTCTCAGCTGGAGAAGCCTGTTATAAATTCCAGTGTTAGCAAACTCGGGCTTTGCTGATGTATCTGTAAGCAAGGCCCAAATCTCTCCCTGCTCCAAACCCAATGTTCAGTAAAAGACCTAGAGTGCTCGCGTCCCTGTGGATAGGTGCTAGCGGAAACAGGAATTTCCCAGTGGAAATCAAAATCAAGTATCACAGTCAAATTAAACATTATAGCAGAGCTGCCTCTGTAGCACGCCCTTAGGTGCCATTTCTAACACGTACCTCCGTGGAGTAATTGCCCAAACTCAGGTTTGCTGACACTGCAAATTTCCCTCTATATATCCATTTAGCTGCGTTCCGCTAATTAACAGCATAAAACGTAGCTTCTGGCAGCACAGTAACAGCATGGCGCCCACGGCATGGGTCTAATGACGGTGGCCTTATCTACCTATGGCCATGAAGTCCTCGTGGTCCCCGGGCGTTAAGGTGGCCAGTGGGCCAGCGTACAGCAGCAGGCCATGTTCCTCTGCGCTCATGAACTCCACTGAGAGATGGCTATCAAAACACGGCCTTATGGGGGGAAACCAGGCGTAACCGTTGCCAAGGAAACTGAGCCTTGTCTGCTGGCAGTCCGGTCCTTCAAACTGCGCTGCGCACTTGCACCTGTGGAACAAAACCAATTAAAAAGAAAAAGAGATAAAATTACAGTATATAAAAACAAGTTAAGAAAATGAATATTCTTTACAGTACTAACGTGACCGTGTGTGGCCGAAATAAACATAGCAACAATTCTCCTGCAAATGTTTTGGTTGACAGGAGTATGACCTGCTAAAACCCACCGGCATTATACAGACTGCACGTCACCTAGCCGGCTGAGACTGGAAACGGGTGCAAAGGTTCCATCTATGTCCCCATCTATTGCATTAGCAGCAAAGCTGTGAATATTCATTTCTACACTAAATCAATTAACTATGAACACTGCATTACTCTGCTCTATTCTTTATCGCCGATGCCCTGGGCCACTCTGGGTATGGTTCCTGCTTTGCACATTTCATATCTTTTGCTAAAACATAATTCATTCTAGTTCTCTTACTTTTAGTATGCACCATGTCACGTCTCGCTGTGTGATGACGGATCAAGGCTCTTTGCTGTGCAATTGTCTGTTTCAATTATCTACATGGTTTAGCATTGCAGCTTTTAACCATATTGAGTGCCCTGTGTATTTGCCTGTGCAATAATATTAGTAAATATTAACAATCGCGGGACGCCGCTATATCAAAATGGAGGGATGCCCGCCGTGATGGAAAACAGCCCCTTTCAATCACTGGCCTGAAAGGCATAGAAAGGAAAAAGCTGAGCTCACCCTGTCCCCTCCACTGCATGAAACATGTGAGACAAGCTGGCTCTGCTGATAATGTCAGTGCCATCTTTTTTCATGCAGTGTGTGAGGCAAGCTCTGTGTACTAAGGCTGTTAAGGGCTGTTTCTCCCCAATGCTGTTGATTCTGCAGAGGGGCTACACATGTCAGGAATACTGATCTGAGCGCAGAGAGCGGATGACTTGGGCAGAGCGAAAACCATATACATACACATAGGAAGCAGGGCAACTGCCACACATGTCCCCGCTGCTCTTGCACGTGACTCACGAGAGCATTGCCAATCCACATTAAGCTGTGTAAAGATGTTTCCCCCCACTTTTGACTGACAATATCAGATCAGCTGCTGGCTGCCTATTAAGAGTCTTCTGCAGAGGATAGACGCAAACATTGGATTCTTTGTGCTTGCTACATTCACATGGGGGTGCATAAAAACACATTCAGTATATTGTATATTCTCTTTATTCTTAATATACGGTATATTCTGACATATATTCCATGATATTATGGCTGTCATAATATCATCATATTATACTTATTCATTTTATGATATCAATATGTATACTGTATTATATAGATACCATAATGATATAATTAAATAATAATAAAATCAGTGCATTCCTCCTTCAGTGTGGTTGTTGCTTCATAAATACATTATGGGTGTTCATGTAAGCAGTAGGCTATTACATTTTAAGATGGTATATGGGAGCAAATGTACAAATCCTACTGCTCTACATTTAATCTGGGTTTTAATGCATGTTCAAATGAACTAGATTCTGGATTTATGCTGCGATTTCCTTCCTTAGAGACCTTTAGAGGCATTTGTGAAGTCTGTTACATTGACATTGCTGACACTGAGATCACTATTCAGACTATTCAAGGTTCCAGCTAATAGATTTGAAATCAAATGTTACTATTACTATTACTATGTTGGGCCATTCATAGTTAGGGAGACAACTGTGTGATTTCTGAGTAAAACATAAAAAACTAAATATACTGGTAATATACGTGTAAACTAGATGGCTGCCCGTTTTCCTAGGCCTCGAGTGTATTTCATACCCAAGGTGCAATACATACTGTACAACAACATAAATTATAGCAGTATACTGTACCAAACATCCTGGTGGTCCATTTTGAAGAGCAATTGTGTGAGCTGGTTCGCAATTACAAACACCTATAATTTATGATCTAACAATATATTTGAATTAACAATACGGTATGTCCTTCTCTGTTGCCATGTTAATTTTGAATGTACTAAAATCGTAAGTAGTTGTCAATATATTCCGGGCAGGTAGAAAATGTTTTGTCGCCGTGCTGCCTATTAATAGATGCAGTTTTTAAATATCTGTTCAGACAAAGTATGCAATGGAATATGTTTTCAATGCTGCTTGAGCACCATTCGCATACTTACACATGTAAGAAACTAGAGTATATCAAGGCCATTAGTGCATTTATACCATATCCATTAAATCTAACTCAAGCTTACTTTATAAATCATGTATGGGCATTTAAGTGCAATTACTTTTGACAGATGATCCACCTCTTACAGTATATTCTGTTGATAACCAATCAGATTGTGCAGTTAGTGCTAGTTCTGGTCACACATGATGGAATGTGATTTCTCATGAGGGGTTGTGGTTGGTTACTGTACCTCAGACTCCTTGGATGTACCGATAAAACATTTCTATGTGCTGGACTGGACAATGGTGACATGTACATGGCTGTACAAAAACAAAAAACAAAGCCCTGCTAAAAGGCATGACAGCCTTCTATAACACAGAGAGCGCAGTTGCCTCCCATGACCACCAGAGAGGTCACCAAGCTGTCTCAAGCTACTTTAGTCCCCCCCGCAGTTTGTCCCCCTGTGTCAATACTGCCCCCCGCACAAAACGTATCCCTCATTTGCTACTGCAAGCTGACTTCATTCGTCTGACAACAGACTGAAAGCTGTGCATGTGGGTGTTGGGGGAGGGGGTTCAGGGACGGCGGGGGAGAGAGCTATGGCTGAGTGGTTGCTCTGGGCATTAGTCAAGAGCACAGCTTTAAGGTTGCTATAGCATCATCGAGTTTGAAAGCGAAACCGTGTTTGTTTCTCTGACGGCCACAACGTCACCTTCGGCAGCGCCGTTAACGGCCACAACGTCACCTGTAGCCGTCCTGGGTGTCGACACAAGTGCCCCCGTGCAGACAGGGGCCGCTGCCATGGGAGGAGCACGGCCGATGGATCAGCTCCCTGGCCGAGCAGCCGCACGCCGCCGCGGGCGTCACCGCCACCGAGAGGAAGGACAGGCTCCCAGCGTCCACCAGGGTGGGCGCGTCGCTGACACCCAGGACGGTGGAGCACCCTGCGGCCGCCCGGCAGTCAGCGAGCGCACAGGCGTCTACATCCACCTGGCTCACATTGACGCGCAGCAGGGACTGCAGCTGGGGACACATACATACTTACATACTTACATACTATGCTTTATACGGCATCACTATGTTGTATGTGTTCTTACAAGATTACGGCCCCTTTGATTAATACATTATAGCACCCAACATGCTATTACTGTAAGTATAATATTGGATAAAATGTGTATGAAAACACCATGAACAAACATTATCTTAATGGTAAATTTCATATTTGAACAGTATTGGCTTAGTATAGTCCATATACGTTATACAAACCGTCAAAGGCCAAAAACAAGCCAACATGACAACTAGTCACACCGGTGCCAAACTCCTTATTATGCAGGGTGCAGGCTTCAGTGTGAGCCAGACAGAGCTAGCTTACAGTATTGCCAAATGAGGAGCAGTGATCAATGGGGGAGTGTGGTGTAATTTGACTGGTTCACTGGCAGTGTGATATGCATTGTCTTATGTTTTCCTATGTGAATAAATCAAGAGGTTTCAAAACACAAAACACTCTCCCGTGTACAGTAATGTACTTCATAGTATGAATACTGAATGGCATAAATATCAATAATTTCTTGGGAATGTATATCATTTAACGTTCTGCGCTGTATGGCTTGGCAGGACAGAAATGATAAACCAAATGGATTCTAAGAGGGAAAAAAAGCAGCTACAGTCAAGAGAGGTTAGCGTGGAGTGGAGGAAAACAGATAAAGAGCTGGAGAGAAGCAACCAGGCATTAGACATAGACCGGGTGGGAAAATGAATGGGTAGATATAAGCTACTGTATCTTTTCTCCCCTCTAGCTCTCTCCGTGTATCTCATGATGCATGAGTACTGATCTCTATCTACAAGAGGAGTTGGTGTACACAGTACCTTTTTCCTATTTGCGGAGAGGACACCGTGTAGTTTCTCTGGACGCAAGTAGCCCGTGTCAGTTAGCACGCTGAAGTGGACGTCCAGCGCTCGACCCCCTCGGTCTGCCAGGCTGAAAACGTTGACGTCCCCCGGCCTGACAGACAGGGATTCGCACAGGAAGTCCCACAGCGTCTCCAGGCGACGCCTCCCCTCGACGTGGGAGTCGATAAACTCCCTGGCTGTGATGCCTTCAGGAGACAAAGAGGTGCATGCTCTAATAGCCAGCGAGCTGTCAATGGCAGGGTTGATCCTCAGTCACAGTCCATTAGCAGACGGGGGAAATCCTAACATCTAGCTGCATTGATCTACTCGCACACTCAGAAAAGTGGAGGCAGTCATGACTCATATAAGACATGAGGGATATTTCCCGCCTCCTGAAAAATACATTTACGTTACTGCAAAATCACTCAGGGCCATGGTGCCTCCTTCCAATATAGAAATATATGAAGAACGAAAGGGAGTCATCTTTAATCTCCAAAATGATAACTTTGACTCAGAGGCATCTGTAGCAGACTTCAACTCTAGCAGGAAGGCCTTCTAAATGTCAAGTACTTTACCTGACAATTACAAATTGACCTTAGGACTTTGATTTGCTTCGGAGACAGATATAAGAATGAGAACCTTGCATAACCTTCCGCGTATTGAAAGGGGAGCAGAAAGAACAGCATTATCATGGAATGGTTTGCTTAGCAATGCTTGCAACTGAATAATACAAAGACCCACAATGTCTCAAGACAGCCTATAATTTCAGCGGTAACTGGCTTGACAACCTCATAATAATCTAAATAGAAGTATCTATTTATTCATGACTACGACAGCTGCTGTCTATTGTAACACCAGTCTCATAAACACAAAGACCTGGTCAGAAACGCAGTAGCAGCGGCAAAGAGAGCACGCCAGCTTGTTTCTCCACTTTAAAATGTATCATTTGCCGCAGGTATTCCTCGTAACATTGACAGACATAGGGAGTCCCCCCTACCCCCTTTGCCCCTTCCCCAAAAGGTGCCTCGCTGCTATCGCTAACAGTTGAACCCAGTCAGGGGGTCTAGAATGCGTGGCTGCAAGTGCTAGCTTCATGGCGGGCGGAGATGATTTATGGACCAAAGACTGGAAGGAGAAAGCTCTGTTCGGGCCACATTAACAAAGTAAATAGGGAATGTGGGGAGAATAGAATCATATTATCTACACACCCACAGGATCTACTTTAAGATTGAGTTGAAAATGTTACAGAGTATATCTTAGAATGCACATTATGGATTATTTTTATAAACGCTTTAGGCAAAATAGAAACAGAAATCCAAAACTGTGAACTATACCCTTAACACATGCTCCTGCATGCATTAGAATATGATATTTGGCAAGCGTACCAGTCAGTCGCAGTGAGGCAGATGAAGAAATGGCCTTCTCCTCCAGCTCTCTGACATGAACTTGGACCCCTGACATCACATTGGGCCAGACGCCATCTGACACCACCACCTTTAACAAATAGGTGCCAACTGGAGTGTTTGCTCGGATAGTCAGAAGTCCAGAAGTTTGGTTGAGACTGAAGTATCTGTGAAGAAGAGCAAAAAGTCTAATCCTGGAGGCAGGGGAATTTTGCTCTTAACCTATTGTAGTATGCTACAGTACACTCCAAACACATGCTGTATTTATAGGGCTAGGTGGGATTGACAGACTGCTCTGCCAATGACTGAGGTCATTGATGCACGGTTTCAAACCCGGAAAACATATGAATACACTAGTGAACAGTAATTCATGGGTTGGAAAAGTGCAGAAGGAAAGCGAACCCTTTTTTATTAGCTTCGATTGGATTACCATGATCAAATGATCAAGTACCATACATAATAGATTGCAGATCCTTCAAAATGGAACCTTTATTAATATATTTAAAGCTTACAAACACTGTCAATTTTCAAAGACTGTATTGTCAGTTTGGCATAGCATGCCATGATATTCATCAAGTGAGCAGATAAAATGAAAAGCATGATTTGTTTCTAAGCACTAGTTTGGCAGCAAAATAGATGGTAGACAGACAAGAAGATAATTGGTTCTGGACTGACTCCGAAATAAATTAAAACGAGAATGAATTCAGAACATACAACAAATAATGAAACAAAGGAAATAAAACAATGGTAAAGTAAGGAATGGGGGCAAGAAAAATATTTTGCTCCAACAAAAGAGCTAATTAGCGGTCAAGCCTTAGTATAGTACCTATCAGAATATTGTCTGCAAATAAGACAAATACTGTATAGCCTACAATTAGTATTTTGACAAGGTTCTCTAGCATGTGAATAATGAACAGAGGGTTAAGGTCCTCAGCAAGCCCACGCTGCGAATGCACGTCTGTTTCATTTAAAATCGTTGAACAGGTACACAGAGGCCTGCTTAGTGGGTTTGAATGTGATTACAATCTCCGAATCGGCAATCAATGGTGACTGCTGTGATTACACTTTTATTAGAAGGCATGAAATTGGATCTCAGCGGGACTCAGATGTGGCTATTGTATTGAAATAGTTCCATGTGCTTGTTTCATGAAACAATACTTGAAATCCTCTATTTATGAAATGTCTAGTCCTCTCATTGCATTTCCTTGAAAATATTCCTCTGTGTTGATATATTGTACTACATTTCAGGATGCAGAAGAGGTTACTGTGTGAGATGGGAAGGAGAAATGGGCCCTACTTGGTTCCACTTGACTCCAGAGTGTAAGTCTTGTTGTCCCAATCGTCAGGGTCTGGGGCGTAAACCTTGCCCAATGGTGCAGATGCCATCCTTCCTGTTCAAACACACACACACATACACGCGCACACACACACACGCACACGCACACACACACACACACACACACACACACGGCTCACCTGATGATGGCAACACTTATCTTTCAGTGCCTGTCTACCTCCCCTATCTTGCATGCTTGTATTCTGCTCTGCTTATTACGTTCATAACTGTGGAGCCTCCACTGCTAGAATGAATAGGCTCTCAGTGCTCCACTTCACTGAGCCTAGAGCTTAAGGAAGTAAGGCTATCTCTGTATGGATTATGTTATTATCGACCCTGCAGTGGCAGAGCGGCGCAGCTGGGTAAACAATGGATGCCTGCATGAGTCACACAGCCAGTTTGCCAGAATTACTTTAGCTGCCGTGGAGGTGAGTGTGCACGCACGCACGCACGCATGCACGCACACACACAAACACACACGCGTACAGTACAGTACACACCTAATCAATGTAGCCTTAAGGTAAAACAAAAACAATGATTACAATGTGATGTTCAGATGGTTTTGGGAAGACATTGCGTAGAGAATCTAAGAGATTCTTGGGCGAGAATTTAACCAATAAAACAGCCAGGAAGAGGATGGAATAGCACAATTATAGATTACGGAAAGTGCTGAAGAGAAGTGAAAACTTCTCCCTAAAGCAGCCTCTTCCTTCAGAACTAAGGGCAACAGTATGACCAGCGTGGACAGCAGAGAGAGACTCACCCTTGAGGCGTTGCACGTACACATCCTTCTCTCCAGGCTGATGGGCGTTGTCGTTCAGGTCTCCCACGGTGACGGTGAGCGTGCTGGTGGCAGTGTTTGGCGGGCGTCCGCTATCGGTCATCACCACGGGCAGCAGGAAGTCCCTCTGCCGCTCGCGGTCGAAGCCGTGCAGGGCGGTGAGCGTTGCCGAGCCGTTGCCATGGTCGTGCAGGTGGAAGTGGTGGGGGTAGCCCTGGGGGAGGGACAGGGAGAAGGGGGGCCCGTGCTCTGGGGTGTCCCGGTCCAGCACCCGCAGCAGTGTGGAAGTGAGGTTCATCAGGACCACCTGGGGGGCGGGGCTGTTCTCCCACACCAGGGGGGCGTAGGGGGCTTCCAGCTCGGGCGCGTTGTCGTTGACGTCCAGCAGGGTGAGCGACACCGTCACGCTGCCGCTCAGCGGCGGGCTCCCGCCGTCCGTCGCCACGATGACCAGCTCATAGCCGGCCACCGCCTCCCTGTCCAGCGGCGCCGCCACGGCGAGCGCGCCGCCGCGGCTGATGGAGAAGCGGCGCGTCGGGTCGGAGGTCGGCAGGACGGCGTAGGTCACCTCGCCGTTGCGGCCCGAGTCGGCGTCGCTGGCCACCACGCGGGTCACGACGGCGCCCACCGGGATGTCCTCCCTCAGCGCGGGCAGCTGCACGGAGGCCGGGGAGAAGACGGGGGCGTTGTCATTGTGGTCCTCCACCAGCACCAGGCAGTGGGCCAGGCCGGAGAGGTCCGAGTCCTCCACGCGCACCGTCAGGTTGAAGCGCCGCTGCTCCGCGGGGCCCTCGTAGTCCAGCTCCCGGGCCAGCCTGAGGGTGGCGCTCTGCCGCGCCCCGTGGGCTGACACGTAGAAGCGTCCCTCGGAGTCGCCCGCCGCCACCGCGAAGGAGAGGCAGCCGTGGGCGCCGATGTCCGGGTCCACGCCACTCAGCTCCATGACGACGGTGCCGGGCTTGGCGTTCTCCGACACACGGGCCGAGCAGCGCTCGCCGCCGGGGAAGGCGAAGGCGGGCGCGTGGTCATTGACGTCCGTCACCGTGATGACGGCGGTGGCTGTGCCTGACATGCCGCCGCCGTCGCGTGCCTCCAGCACCAGCAGGTGACTGGCGGCCGCCTCGCGGTCCAGGCCAGCGGTCGCCACGGTGACCGTGCCGGTGCTGGGGTCGACGGCAAAGAGGTCGGCGCCATCGGAGGCGTGCGCATTCTCGGCGATGCGGTAGCTGAGGATGGCGTTGTTGCCCATGGCGGCATCGTCACGGTCCGCCGCCGGCATCTCCGCCACCACGGTGCCCGGCGGGGCGTTCTCCGCCACGCTGGCGCGGCACCCGTCCACCTGGCAGGCGAAGGTGGGTGCATTGTCGTTGATGTCTCGCACGCTGACCACGGCGTCAGCAAAGCCCGTGAGGCCTTCGCCTTCCTCGTCGGTTGCCATGACGACGAAGCGCCACACGGCCCGGTCCTCGCGGTCCATGGTGCGCTGGGCGTACATCTCCCCTGTCATGGCATTGATTGTGAAGTGTGACTCCGCCCCCTGGCCGTGCAAGGAGTAGCGGATGGCCCCCTGGTCAGCGTCTTGGTCCGGGTCGCTGGCTGTCACCTGAGAAGGAGGTCACGGTGGTTGGTATGCTATGGCCACAGGTGCGTTCACATTGGCAAGCACACTGTAAGCGAAGGTTTGTGGACATTTTCAAACAGTTTTGCCGTTTGCTTTGAGTTTGCGGTTAACGTTTCCGAATGCACGCAAACAGTCTGAGGAAGTAGTTCTCAGCCAACACACATGGTGGCTGACTTAACAGTTTCAATTTGGAATGTTTACACCAATAATTGTAAAAGTTTAAAACTCAAAGAAAATGTGTTGTCCTAATTTGAACACACCTCTTGTGTTCATCCACCCATGGAAGGTCTCTGCTGATTTTCATTTAACAGTAACATTTAGAGGTACATGGCTGCATTGTGATACAGCACCTCCAACACTTTGCTTGTTAATATTTTGAATCACCAGGTTCCACAATAGGCTGGGCTACTGCTAGCCAAAGCTAAGGAGCTGGATGGGAAAACAACCAAGACTTCTAACCAAGACAACAAGGGTTATGTAATGCCTGCTGCATTCACAAGGGCATTTAAAGCTAAACAGAGAGGATGTTTGTGTAAAATGTAGGTTAGCATTTTGCTTGCTATGTAAGGAATGCTATTGTCTAGGCTATGGTATAATTACAAGGGTTCAAATAGAAACCGGTCTTCATTTCACATTAATAATCTGTCACAATATAGCCACCTATTAACTAAATATAGATAATTTATATTAGCATATAGGCTCAAATACAAAGAACATAACTGATATGTTATGGGCTGTTGCATATTAACATTTTTGAACATTTCATTTAAGTAGGTGCATTTAATTTTGCTAGTGAACAATACTACTTTCTGTACATGCAGTGGAGTCCATACGTCTGAGTCCATTATTAAGTTCTGTTTCTTATCATCTTTCACTTTCAATAACTAACTAAATAGAGATATTTTACATATGTTTATACTTGCGTTGTGTTTATATGTGTGTGTGTATTACAATCCAAGCTCCTCTGTAGATTCTTTTCACATCCAGGCTGGCCTTGTGTGCATGTTAGTGATAGTGTGTGTGTGTGTGTGTGTATATGTGCCCACAAAGCATTTGCTTTGAATTTAAGATGCTGATGCTTAGTGTGACTACATCAACGTTAATGAATGAATGAATCAAACATTTATTTTGGACCCCACTGTAAATCCAGAAGATGAAGCAGATCACTTATGCAATGAATACAAAGTAGCAAGTCCAATGTCCTAGAACAGAGGTCTTCAACAGGGGGTCCGGGACCCCTAAGGGGTCCTCAGAGGTACTGCAAGGGGTCCCAAATAAATGTCAGAAAATTAACTACAACCTAGCTATAAATATATGAATTTGTCAATAATTATTATAATGATTATTAAAGCATTGTATACAGTTGGCTACACCATTATAAACTACTTTTAAACAGGGCACCATAGCCCGCCCTACACATTGTTGTGTAGGGCCAAGGGGTCTTTAACTTGAAGAACGTTGAAGACCTCTGTCCTAGACCTAGTCTCCCTCCCCACCCGCTGTACCTGGAGCACAAAGACAGGGGAACCGTCCAGCTCCTCCGTGACAGTGCCGTAGTACTCATTCACGGAGAACACGGGCGCCTTATCGTTCCTGTTGGCCACGCTGACCACCACTGCGGCGTAGTCCTCCCAGCGCCCGTCCGAGGCCAGGACATGGAGCTTGTAGCGTTTCTGTCGCTCGTAATCCAGCGGCTGAGCCACAAACACGGTGCCCACCTCTGGCTCCATGTCAAATACTCCCCCCGTGTTGCCGGAGGTGATCTGGTAGCGCAGCTTGGCGTTGGCCCCTGGAACGGCAATCAAAGAGTGGATAGCCAGAGATGTGAAGCTGCTAATTCCACAAACCTATTTGCCTTTAAGCCATAATAAACTTACTGAGACGTAAAGGGAGATTTGAGCAGAGCGGACACTTTGGGGAAAGGCAGTTGAATTTTAAGCAGCTCGCTGCCTACCATTCCACCGCAGAAGCTCGCTGCTTGGCAAGTATCAAGCCTATTAGGCCATTGACCTTTGGCGTCTTTTAGTGAGAATACACATCAGCGGTGGTGCAATCTCTCTAGATTGCTTCTGCATGGTGCTCACACAAGGGTTTCAAACCTCACTTCATTTCCATGTGTATCCTACTCGTTTTGATTACTTCATTAAATGGAAGCTTTGCACTTTATCTCCCCCAGCCATAATCAGACACTAATTAAAGTAAGAGTAGGGGGAAAAGCAGAGAAAAGAGGATGTGAGAATCAACATGATGTTCTCTGATAGCGCCCTCTGGGGAATGATCCTGAGGTCTAGCAGTGGGCGTAGAGCGGGTCTGGGCAGTCTAGAGAACAGTACGTCAATATGTGAAGTCAACTGCTGAGTCTCCATGGAGACCGTAAAATTACATAGGCTAAATCTGGGATAGATAAAATAATCTGTTGGAATGTACAGTCTCAATCAGTCCGGTGGGTAAAAGTAGCTGCAATCCCATGTAAATACACTATTCTGGACTATTAACACCCTCCCTACCAGACAAATTGCTCCATGTCCCCTGTAGCGATCGGACAGGCTTAAAGCCATCACGCCAAGCCCAGGGCACAGGTTTTAAGCAAGACAGATTGAGCTCAGCTCCTCAGGCACAAAAGTGCTACAGTAATATACGTTTAATGTCGGAAGCTGGTGTTATTCCACTGTTATAACTGGCCTAAATCCCGCCCCCCACTGGCTGTAAATACTTGATTAACAGCACAAACGTGTCAGATCAAGGGATTTCACAGACAGATGAGCGACTGAATTTACTACTCAAATCCCGCCCACCCACTGTGTGGGGAGCATGTGTGTCTTTTTCGAACATGCTATATGTGCTACGTGCTACTGAGCCCAGCCTACATGCCACAGCAGGACTGATCATACTGAGGTATGCTTGACACTTTTCATACTGCATTCAGCAGCTTGAAATGCACAGGAAACCTGGTTGGCACTCTGCAGCGCTATACATTTGTAATGATTGATTGGCAGCTATGTGTTCTAGTGCCGCTGCTAGACTGGGAGATCCAGAATATGAAATTGGTCAACGTTGCTTCTTTCAAAGCTGCTCATAAAACATATAAATATGTTCTGCATGGCTAGCTTATTTAACCTTTAGCACCAGGATTTAGCATCAGTAAAATAGCTTTGATATTTCACCGTTTGCTACTTTTGAACATAGCCTTGTAAGGCCATCCTGATTTTGCTAGCCACACACATGATTTATTCTGCTCTACAGTACATATTAATGTTGAAACTATTCATTCAAACTTGTTTATCACAGAGGTGGTGTCAATAAATGTCTAAACTAACCATTAGAAGGTGATGGAACCACCTTCAGCCAATTGGACCAAAGCTGACAATTTTCCAAGCTCGGGCAGTTAATTGCTGTCTGCACCGACTGAACTACCCACCTGAATGCTGATCAGGTCAAGGTTCTGTATTCGACAACCAGCATTTTGAACTGAGAGCATCCCAGACCGATAAGCAAAGGAAAGCTCTTTGTAGAGGTGGAGATTATAACAGCAGTGTGGTTTTACCAGGCAAACATTCACAGTCAGCCGTACCTTCATCCTCATCATGTGCGCTAACCGAGACAATAGCCAGACCCACATCTGCATTCTCATCGACGCCAACCTCATATAGCCGCTGGGAGAAGACTGGCTTGTTGTCGTTGACATCGCTGATGAAAACCCGCACATACGCTGTGTCTGCAAGGATGACAGCAACAGGGAATTAAACAGCACAGCACAGCACAAATATTCTCTTTCCATCTCCTTATTGTTTCACTGTCACCGTTATGTTGGAAGAGGCACTTAACCCAATGCAATGTGCTTCATTGGCATGTAAATCAGACGTGGCATTATTCACCAGGATGTGCTGTAAATTACATACATTATTCATTTTGCAAATATTTTATTGTTTTAGCAGTAACGGCTGTGGCGTCAGTGTAAAGAAAAGCAATAATGATGCTAAAACTGCTTTTTCACAGACAGTAGACAGGTTAAATATGTATGCGCTGACAAGTGTTCATGTCTTATCTCTGCCTCTCCTCATTAAATGGTTATTTCTTTAGTTAGACAAAGTTATTCTTTGCCTACAAAACACATAACCAACGTGTTAATTCAAATCAGTTGGAACGGCAGAGGAATATTCAGGTAGCTCTGTTTTTTATCCGCATTTCCATCGTCCACGCATCCTCCGGGTACACGCATAGAGACAGGTAATGTTTGCAGAGGAGAAGAGCCCCGCTGAATGGGAGAGATACGCAAGCAACGACTGGAGGCTCATTGCCAATGCTAAGCGGCACATATGTCCCTGGAGACGAGGATTGCAGCACCAAAAACATCACCCTTTACCCCTAATTCCTCCTTCAAAAACATTCCAAACAAACATTTTCAACCAAGTGTCAAAGACGTTTGCACTGAGACAAACACGCTACTCTTGGTTGAATATCAAACAAAAGCGCAAAAAAAGCTTCTTTCTTTTTAATTAAGCTAAAAAAAGATATCTCAAAGCCATTTGCACATAGAATAAAGAGTGGCTGGCTGGTCACGCCTGTGGAATAAATTGAATTAAGAATTACTTTCCTAAGTCAGTCCCAGGGTATGAATGAGCATAATGTAATACCAGCCTGTTTTAACTACAGGGGAAGAACTCCGTGTACTGTACAGTACAGTATTATGATTATGACATAAATGTCAAAGTGAGACAGTGGGAGGTCAGATCAAGAATCTTAGATAGGGTGTTAAGTGAAAAAAAAAAAAAGAATAAAAAAAAAAAAAAAAGCATTATTACAACCGAAAATGAAATTCAATTATTAAAAATGCAATACAGCCTGCAGTAAGAAGAATAATTTCACTTAACAAAAATCTGTGATATTACCAAAATAACAAGTACAATTAATTAAGATAAATGTCATGTTGAAACTGCATTCAGACTCAGTTATGAATGTGATTTGTTCACCTGTGTTGGCCTGTTTGTTTTTGCCAGGTCGGGCAGAGTCTTGGCCGTCTTCTGACTGAACCTCTAACAAATACGAGCTGCGGGCTTCTCGATCAAACACATCTTCTGTGTAGATGGTTCCCATCTTTGGGTCTATGCGGAACAGATGGTGGTCTCTGCTACTGTCACTCAGGAGAGAATAAGTAATCTGTGGGAACACAAGGAGTTCCGTTTGTGAATTTCAACATCTTCAAACTGAATTACCATCCGAGAGTGCCTAAATTAAAGGCTTTGTGGTCGAAAGTGTCAATAGGTCTCAGATGTACAGTATTCCTAAATTCTATTATTGTCTTGTGCACGTGAAATGAGATTAATACGGCGCCCCACTGTTGTCACAGTCAGAATTGCAGCTGTGATGGCACTGGGCTAGAACCCACCGCATCGTTACTGTGACAGATATGACACCCTCTCCTCCCGTACTGGAGGAAACATGGTGCGATATCAGTCCCCTAAATGAGAAGATTGATAGGATCCAGAGTGACTAGTTTGTGCATTTGACTTGCTGTGATTTTCCATTTCTATCAGATTTATTTAGCCACGGTCTGTTGCTCTTGTTCTAGTCCATGTTTTCCCCCAATACGTGCATTGCTTGTGTCCCTGCTCCTGTGCCGTTGTGATTGTCTTATCAGTTTCACCTGCCCCTCCTATGGTCTGTGTCAAAGCCCTTTCCTCAGTCTGTTGTCAGTCATTGTCAAATGTTGTGTGTGTTCCCGCCTGTACCCAAATCCTTCAAACCAACCTGTGTTGTTGTGTGTTTGCTACCCTTCCTGCTCAGCCTAACATTTGATTACATTTTATTATTTTCTTCTGTAGCCAAGACGCATATGAATGCAATTACGATATATTCACGATATAGCCACTGACCTCTCCATTTAGACCCAGGTCCTTGTCGTGAGCTGACACCTGGAGGACTGAAGTCCCTATCAGAGCTCCCTCTGTCACAGAGGCTTCATAGATGGAGGAGGTGAAAAATGGCACATTGTCGTTGACGTCTTAGAAGAGAGATGGGACACGTAGTTCAGTGAAGTGGAATTACACACCAGTAAAAACGAAGCAAAACGGTATCAGCTCAATAGATGGAAGCAAATGTCTGTCCAGATGTTGTGAATTAGAACAGCATAGGGCCCTTGCAAGTGATAATGTCAGGGATCGCACCTGTCACATTGACATATACGGTGGTGAATGCTGCCAGAGGAACCGCCGCCACATTCTGGGCCCGAACCCGCAGAGAGAAGAAGGGCGTAGTCTCATAGTCCAGCGGCTCAGACACCAAGATGGAAGCCGAGCCATCTTCTCGGTTGGGGGAGAGGTAGAAACGTACGGGCATGTTGGTCTCCGGGACCAGCCCATCCTCCAGATTATATGTCACCCTGGGGTCCCCCAGCTGAGAGATTGCTTTGATTGTCTGAAAGAGGAAAACCAAGTTATCATGCACGTAAATAGCCTATAATACTGTGTACAGGACAGGACATAGTAAAGGGGGGAGTGTTGGTGCACAAAATAACACACCAAATAAGATATAACGGCAAACTCAATCTAAAAACAAAGATTAAATGATTTGTGTCAAGCTAGTCAATTCAGTTCAAATGCATGAAAGGCAATATCTGGCAACCGTGTTTATGCTGTTATCACTGAGGCAAAGATATAACGCTGCTCTATAACTATTGCAGTTCAACAGGCATTAAAGGCAGGGTCAGTCATTATTGAGAACGCTTGCTAACTTCGAGCTCAAATCAAAACAGTATTGCTCCGTGGTCCTCCGCGGCACCGCCTCACACATCGAAATGCATTGTGAAGCAAAGCATAGTACTACGGCTTTGTTTATACGAGCGGTGCTTGTTTATGTTACTGTATTATTTACGGAGCCAGGGCTGCATAGAAGTATCAGATTATTTTTTCAACATGCAGAGAACGGTAAAATAGAGAAATGGGAGGATATATTTGTTGAATTTGACAAAAAGTTTATTAGCTTACATTTAACTGGCAATAGCTGACTTTACCTTAAAGCCTTCAAAACTTTCACTTAAACAATATCGTTTTTTAAAGATCTGTACACCTTTAACACCTTTCACAACAACAGAGTCAACTTCTACGGGAATGCTTACAGTATATCAGTAGACTGTATGCCTGCCAGCTGAATATTAGGATCTGCTCCATTTGAATCACAAACAAAGAGGTTTAACAGATACAAGACTGCACTTTTGTCATCATCCTACTATTGACATTGGAACAACAACACTGTACAATCAAAGGGGTATATGTGACTTTTGTTTACAAATGTTGGTCCATTTTTAATATTGCAGTTTGAATGTCAAAGAAAAGTAACTATTAGGTTTGAACACAGCCTTATACCGTTGCATGTAGAACACAACTGTAAACACAAAGGCCTACACAGTAAATACCAGAAGCCAGGACGTTATTACAAGGCCATGTTAATTTCGACCTTTAGCACTCCGAAACATGCACAGGCAATGTTAGAATTTGATAAGGTTTATTCCAGCGATTGATTATCTGGGGTCCTATGAGGATGAGAGTCAACTATCCTGTCTGTTTCATAGAATAACCTCTTATCTCTAAATTACTCCCCTTTTGAACACCTTGGAATCTTTTTTTTTATTCGCTTTCCAGATTGACAGGCATATATTTTTCACATCAAACGAGACATTTTGAATGGATTTAATTAGCCTTGGGCCATAAAACCTGCTCAGCACGTACAGTACAATGTCAGCATTCAGCGTCAAGCAAAAAGGTTTAAAGGTTTTCACCGTGCGAACAGCTAGCCTTTGAAAGGTGTGTTTTCAGCACAAAAAGAATGCAGCATGACAGCATAATGCTGAAAATGCTCACTAACCCAGGAAGGTAAGCAAAGGAAAACCTAATTGGCTGAATTGAGGCAACCCAAATGACAGGAATCAATTTGCCACAAAATCCCCAAATTGCCCTTTCATGGGCACTGCCAGCAAATGCAAACCTGGAAGAACAGAAATGTCAACTGTCATGGGGAGAGGCGCTACATGCAGCTAACGACCAGGCAGAAACTCATCGGAGCCGTGTGTCCCATAGGGCAGTTTTTGAGAGTTGGGGTTTTTGAGATTGTACAGTACCACAGTTTTCACACAGGTATTCTGTGTAACACAGGATACAACAAACTGACAATCCTAATCACCAGCATCTGTTTGTCTGCGGAGAGAGAGATAGTGATAGATAGATAGATAGATAGATAGATAGATAGAGAGAGAGAGAGAGAGAGAGAGAGAGAGAGAGAGAGAGAGAGAG